>JAPSGF010000123.1:502245-528954 GCA_035772895.1 Perdix hodgsoniae | reverse complement strand
GGGGAGGGGAGGGGAGGGGAGGGAAAAAGAATGAAGGAAGGAAGAACCTATATTGACTGCAACCCCTATAGATATAGGCAGTCGTACTGTCAAAAACAACAACACACACACACACAAACTGTGATAGTGGCACCAGCTCTGAAGCCAAACGCTTACAGATTATGTCCTTCAATTTCTTTTGGTCTCCTCACCCACTACAAGAAGCAGAGATGAGCGCAGCCTCCTCATGGCACATGTAATAAGGCATGTGGAAGGCAGAAGAAAATAAATGAAAGATTTTGTGTAACTAAGGGGACAAGCACAGAAAGAGAAACAGGGATGTATTATCACTATTTTACTCTCTGCTGATGCAATCATATCCAGACTACATATGTTTCAAAATGAAGTTATAAACTATGGCCTTTGGGTTCTTATTCTTTTATTTTAGGCAGTTTTAATAAGTTGCACAGAATAATAAGATACCATCTTCTCTAATAGACAGAAACATTTCCCTGAAATTGCTTTAAAAATCATAAGAAAAATATTCTATTGTGGATTCTTCCAAGTTACTGTACTAGAACCAATTCAGACAATTTTAATCGGATGATATCAGGCAGCAGTGAAAATGTAATTTGTTGCAAAATTTGTTTTTCCATTTTTTCTGTAAGAAGCCAAATGTTCAGTTGTTTTGCAGCTCTCCACTGGACCTTATCAAAGAACATGTTAGCTGAAGGGCATCAGCACCACTGATCACTCAAAGGGAAACAGAACAGCTGTGTTCCTGACAGCTGGAGCAAGCATGACGTCCATCAGCAAATAATGGGGATATCTAAAACTATTCTTCCTAGCAGGGTGCCCCCAAATCCTGTTATGCTATAAATGAAAGAATTCAGTGATGGCCAATTCAAACAATTATTTTTCAAATGGATGATAAACTCTGGTGTGTTTTTTTGGGGTTTTTTTTTTTTTTTTTTCAGCATCTGCATTACTTTATCGTGCTGTAATTCATCATCCTTAAAGTAGCTTTAGGTAAGAATTATAAGAAGATAAGCTGTTTTAGAGAAGCTCGAGCCCTAAGAATCCTCTTGCATAGATACACTGCAAAAGCTCACACTTCAAACATACTCAAAAATGCTATTGAAAAATATTTTCAGTTTATACTTTTAAGCCTGAAAAAGTAATTGCTAGTATGGGGGTATCCCATTCATGAATCTTTTCTGAATTATTCTTATTTCTATCCTGACACTGATATCTACACTCTAAGTGTAGATGATGACTTCAGTGTCATCATTTCACAGAGTGAAATACATCTGAATTTTGTATTCTTGTGTCAAGAATATATTAATCCAGCACTCCTTATTCTACAAAGTTATCCATGGCATCAAATCTTACATGCATCCATGACAACATAAAGTAAACAAATAAAATAAAAAGTGTGACCCAAAAACAAGATAAGTGTGACCCAAAGTTTGTACTATCTGGTACTCACCTGACATAAATTATATAATTGCAGTGGAGGCTTCAGCAAAAGTAGGTAAAACTGTAAAAATTGGAGTCATGGTTAAATTCTGGTCAACTGCATGTTCCCCAGTTACCCAGAACTGCTGGCAAATTACTGAAAATAGTTTGGTGAGTACTTTCACCAGCTTTTACTTTTGGTGCCCCTGAATTAATCCTGTCTGGACTCACAGACCTATGATAGTTCAAAACATCAAGGAGTTCACTTTTGATTTCTATCTGATTCTAATGTCCTTATCTCACTCTGTATCACCATTTTCCAACTCAAATTGCAGAGTACACTAAAAATAATTGATCTTACTAATAAAGACTGAGGCAAAAATAAAAACATTATTCCTCAGCTTCATCCTTGTTTTTCATCAGTACATTTCCTCTCACTTTCAATAAATAGGGATTTGATTTTCCTTTGTCCACGTTTCACCGGTGACGTAGATACGTAAGTATTTTTAATTGTCTTTTGTTGCACTAGGCAGACTGAGATCCATTTGGACTCAAGTCTTTCCAATTTTATCTACATATAGCTTTATAGCTTTATAGTCCTCCTGAGTGTCCTGTCCCTTATGTTCCTAAATTAAGGTTTTCTTCCTATATTCCAGAAAAAATTCTCTGGTCAGCCATTCTGTTTTTCTCCCCTACAGTGCACTGGGATGGCTTGCTCTTACTCCTTTAAGATTTCTTTCTTAAAGAAGGTCCAGATTTTCTAGATTCCCTTACTTTTAAAAGCTGTCTCCCTTGGGACTCTTTCAATCAGATCTACTGTCAAACAGGAGTTCATAATGTTTCCCTGAGCAGTGAATTAAAGTTTAAATATTATCTAATGAACAACTGGCCTATCTTTTTTATTAAATAAAATTATTTGACGTGAAAATTATGATACTTGCAGATAAAAGTCAAAATCAGTATTTTTCAATACAGACAATTTTTGTATATGCAGATATCATATATATCCCTTTAGAAGCTGTGGATATATATATTTTTTTTCATGTGAAGACATGTGAGTCTGTGGCCTTTTCTAAAATTTTATTATTGGTGGGCAGGATTAATTTCCCTGTTTTCTTGATGAGCAGTTTTCTTACGAAACTGTTACATGGCACTTTATTAGCATAAAGATTGAATTAAAAAGGAGAAGGGAATTAAAGTTGTATAGGAATTTTTAAAGCCCTGGGGAAGACTGTTTATCTCCTATTCAAGAGATACAGCTCTGTCTTGTACAGATTCCTCCCAAATATTGTCTAAATTCTTTCTTAAAGCAGTGCTGTACTCTGCTGGCCTTAGCTCAGAGCTATGACTAAAATGCAGTAATCTAGCTTTTACAGCTGCAATTTCAGAGACAGTGAGGCAAGATGCCTTAATTAACTGTGTTTACTTATGTACAAGACATGAAAACAAAAATTGATTGAAACTCATTTGAAAACAACAAGACTTCTTTATACCTGCTGTTCACTAGCTATGAGAGGTTTCCAATAGAATTCAAGATTTCTTTTCCTTTTAAATAAGTGATTTATAATCTCAGTAGTTCTAATTTACTGTAAGCAAAACATCAGATTAGTAATACGTTTAATATGAGTTATTAAATTTCCATTAGACTAAATTACCACCCTTAGAGATATAGAAAAGTACTCCAAATTAATTTCTGTCCTCCATTAACTATGCATTTCACCTGTTTTTAAAGGCATTGGTAATTTTAATACCTATTCTACAGCAATTCACTTTGTCTTTACACTAAAACCATGACTCTTGATCTGATTATATTCCCTACTTGGATGAATATATATTTGAAAACTAACTAGCTATCTAACTAATGATCCAAATTTTCCCCTTAAAATGTATTTTTCATGCAGGAATAAAGCAAAATTCAACATGTGTCTGGACAGCATTTGGCCAGGTGACACTGCAGCATCTTTCAGGAATGTTCAAGTGACATTCCCTTTATTTCCCCATTTCAGTTTTCTTAATATGGAGGATCTATTTCTAAACATTTTTAAAAGCTCTGCTACAAAGCCTCAACAATGTGATGAAAAGACATGCCTTTTTACTTGCTGCTAATTCTAACTCTCACGTGAGTAAGCCAAAAAGCTTTTTGTTTGTTTGTTTCTTGTTGTTGCTGGTGGTTTGTTTGTTTTTGTGGTTTTTTGTTTGTTTTTTTTTAATACTGACATTTCTTGAACTTCAATGAATTTGACTGTCTCTTAGTAAGTTATGAAACTAACTCTTTTGAAGTTGTTCTTAAACATAAGAACCTATGGAATAATGGAAGAAAGTTCCATTCTGTAAAGTTAGTGGTCTAAAACCTAGGGTGTGACTTCACAGAACAATAGCTGTTCTGCAGTTACTAATGTTTTCGTTTTTGTTGTTGTTTGTTTTGTTTTCTTTTTGTTTTGTTTTGTTTTAATTTAGGGAGACACTTCTATGTATTACAGGACTAGAGATTAAAATTCACAGTGAACGTTAATGCACAAACTTGCTGAACTGCAGCTAATCTGTGAGTAATTATAAATTAGTTTGCTACTGACTCTGCACATGCGCACATGCGTATATTTGCATGCATGTACATGCAGTAAGCCCACAACACCATATGAAGACAACTCATACTTTACAGAGTGTTTCTTCCTTATGAAACAAAGTTTGGAGAAGACATCTAAGATCATCCAGTCCAGCCATCAGTCCATCATCACCAAGCACACTAAGCCATATCTCTCAGTGTCACATCAACTCTTTGAAAACTTCCAAGGACTGTGAACCCACCACAACACTGAGCAGCCTGTTCCAACACCTCGCTATTCATTTTCAAAAGCATTATTATTCCAAATTGTCAGTAGCAGGTATTGAAGTCTTATTTTTGTGTTTGATCTTATATTTCCCAGTATACCACATTTATTTATATGTATATGCCTTTTAGTTATGTATAAAACAAAGTACATAAATGAAAATTCTATTTCTATTTGCCAAATTCAGGAGTAATGTTCTAAAAGTGCAGATCTCAAAAATACAACTTTCTGTTGTTATTGAAAGGATGATAGGCCACATATATAATTAGTTTAATTCTATTCTTATACCTCAACAAGTGCTGACACATATTGAAGACATCTTCGTGGAAGACAGAAAGAATAGCATTAAAAAAATTCAATTGTTTTACTCAAATGGCATAAAAAATATAACAGTATTTCTCTCTTAAATTGTACTGATTTACAGTGTAGTTACTAAAGATTATCACTATCTTGCTGTAGAAAACAAATCTGAAGAACATCTTGAGAGCTGAAGATAAATCGTAAGTCAAAATATTTTGTGTAGGCCCATCTCCCTATACTTTCCCCTTTTCTTCTTTACATTTTTTGGGGTGTGGGTCTCCCTGCCCCATTAGTCACAGAACAGGCCAAACCAGCCTATAAACCATTGACAATTAATCAAATTATTTTCTACTGTCTTTTTAATTTAGTTACTGCATTACTAATTCCTCTGTTTTCAAGCTTCTGAATATATATATATATATATATATATATATATATATATATATGTGTGTGTGTCACAATTAATATGCTCTGCAGATTAGTAGGTCAGTCTAAGTAACTTAAAAACACAAGCAATCAAAAACACTCCACTGTGTTCCTCATAAACTCATTCTTATATCCTACCTCTCTTGGCCATATTTAGTTTATGCTATTTACTTATTTTCTCCATTAAATTATTTACTCCATCTTTTAGTTACTGTTATGTGCATGGTAGAGTGATTGAGAAGCACATTTCCTAACAAAAATGATTCCTTAAGGTTGTCATTGTTCCTTGGAAGACAGACTATTTTAAGTACAAGAACATCATAAGTTTTTTCTCCCTTTCTCCAACAAATTACTGAAAGCACTGTCTTTCCAAATTTTGACATCAATTTGCATATGACATAACTGAAGTACATGGTAGTCTGTATTGAAAAATAGAATTCTGTTGAACTAAAATTTTTTTCATGGTATAATCTGTTTAACTTTCAGTCTGTAAATGAGATAAATTTAGGGTTGAACTTCATCCATTCTAAAACACCATAATAATTATTCTTTTGTAATAAAAAATAAAAATAAACAGATATACAGGTCTATTCTCTAAATGTATAATGCATGTGAATAGAGTAGAGTAGAGTAGAGTAGAGTAGAGTAGAGTAGAGTAGAGTAGAGTAGAATAGAATAGAATAGAATAGAATAGAATAGAATAGTTCACTTAGAAGAAATCTTCAAGAACTGTCTAGTAAATGCCTGACCAATTCAGGCCTATTTCAACAATAAGGCACATTATTAATGATGTTAAATATATATTTTTTAATGGCACACACTATCAACTACCAGAGAGTTGACCATTCTCATAGTAAATACATTTTTTCTAAAATCCACTCTGAACATATCCTGATGAAGCTTTATGCCATTACTACACAAGTTGTTAATGGCCAGAGACAAGAATTTGGTGCTTCTCTCTCCATTTCTCTTCCTTGAGAAGTTGTAGAGAGCAAGAAGTCTTCTCTAAGACTTTTTTTTCTTTTTCTCCAAACTATACAAACTGAATATCCTTAGCCTCTCCAGATATGACATGCCTTCTAGTCTTTTTACCATCTTTGATGCCCCCTCTGAATGCTTTCAAGTATCTTAACATCTTTTTTTCATGTTGTGGATCCCAGTAGTGCATTCAGTACTCAATGTCGGGCCACACCAGCACTAATATAGTGGGAGAATCATTTCTTTTGACCAGCTGGTGATGCTATGCTGGTCACACTGCTGGCTCATGCTGAACCTGCTGTCAACAGCACCAACAGGCCCCTTTCTGCAGAGCTGCGCACTAGCAGCTCAGCACCCAGACTGTACCTATTTTCATCATTATTCTGTTGCAAATGTAGAACTCATCACTTATCTTTGCTGAACTTTATACCTCTGATGATTTCCCAACAAAATGGGAAAGGTTTGTGAAGAGAATATGAATGACACCCATTTCACAAATTACTTTAAGAAAACAGCGACAGCATCAAAGTGGATCAACAATTTGGAGATACTAATGTCATTTCTTTTACTGTTTTTAGTATTTTATCTTTTTTTCTGAGCCAATCGTTATGAACAAAGGACACCCATATCTACTTTATAAATTCAGTTTGAAAGTATCAATTATATATTTATTATTTGTGCTCTCTTTAGGAGTAACAGCCACAATAAATAAATATATATGTATATGTATGTAGATATATATACAAATAAATAAAAATCAAACATATTTGGCCACACATATATTAATTTACATTCACAAACTGACTAAGAAATTATTAAAACAAGATTTAAATGTTTAAGTCCAAATACATTTCCTAAAAATCCGTGTTCAACATTGCCATATATATATATATGAAAAAAACATATATATATCTTTGATATGCAACAGACTGTGTTATTACTAGTGGGTTTGATTTTCTCCTCGGACACTAAATTATCAAATAACAATAGGAACTGTAAAATAGAATAGATTGAGGAAGAATCAGGCTGGGAATTGCAAATGAGAACAAATGATGAGAGACATTAGAGAGAAGAAATAGTCATGAAAACAGCTTGAGCAGTGGCTAACTGCAGTGTTGCTGAAAGGAAACATACTCTGTTTAGGTTGCATGAAAGCACTATTCCTTACCCACAGATTCTGAATTTTATCCCTGTGTTTGAATATCTGAAATTTGCCAACAGAAAGCAGAGTGTTATAGTTTATGTTCCCTCTCAGATTTAACTCCTAAACTATTTGGACAGTTTAACTACTGAAGTTCTCTACTTTGTTCTTTGAGTTTCCCTAAGACAGCACCTATGAATAATGCATTAGATATTTATCTGCTTGTTTAGGTACCTAAATACCTTTGTAAATATGACCTCAGGAAATGCACAACTGTTACACTGGCTGCCTGCTAATACTATTTCCAAATAATGAGAAAGCGAGAGCATATTAATAAGTAACCTAGGAATTCCTACAGGAATGCTAAAAGTTTTGAGTCAGGTTATTAAATGCATATATAGTAACTGCTCACTGCTGCTTGCTCTCATTTGGGAAAAGCATTTGTCATTATCTTTGTCAACCAGCAGCTGGGACCTCACAGCCTTGAAAATGTCCTCAGATTTGGAAGAACCAGTCAACCATGTTGCACCTTAAAAGACTGCATACTGACACTGTGCATGTTTAATCAGATTGTATACAAATCTGGGCTCTAAAATATAGCTTGTCTGAGGAAGGTATGCATTCTGTCACTTCTTTTTGATAGGGAGATAAATATAAAAGTGACAAATCCTCTAGATATTCATTCCTGAGCATTAAGCTAAAGAAAAATCACTTCAGCACTGAATTTCCACTTTTTTTTTTTTTTTTTTTTTTTTTCTCCTATTGACAATATATTCTCAACTAGAAAGTTCATTGGCAAATATTACTGTTTTCATTTAGGCTCGTATTTGATATACTAATTCTGCTAGGAAAACAAGCAAACAAAAAAACAAACAAACAAAAAAAAACAACCCACCACCACTGTGACTCTACTCTATCATTTTAACTATTGTAATTTCAGCTTCAGTTAAAGATAATTGACCATGGTTTATTGCTTAATCTCCTTAGATCTTGGTTAAAAGTTAGTGATTTATGAATCTGTACCTTGGCAAATCTGCATAAGAGCAAAACAAATGGGACAGTCTCTTTCCTTGCTACTCTATATCTTCCCTTCTCCTGAACTGTCTATATTAATACAGAAAACACGATAGCAATGACTGTCACGTCCTCAGCCTGTTTCTCCATAGGACAAAACAGCAGATCCAGCTGTTCATCACTTACGACCCATCCCATGTCAATTCATGACCATTTTTCTCAGGAAATCTTTTGGGCCCAAAGAATTGTGGAGTTAAATCCAGTTGGTGACCAATCACAAATGGTGTCCCCCAGGGCTCAGTACTGGAATCACTCCTATTCAACACTTTTATCATGATGTTGATGAGGAGATTGAGTACACACTCTGTAAGTTTGCAGACAACACCAAATTGAGAGGGAGTGTTGATCTGCCAGAGAGCAGAAAGGCATTACAGAGGGACCTGGACAGACTGGTTCAATAGGCTAAGGTAATCTGTATGAGTTTCAGTAAGGCCAAGTACCGGGTTCTGCAGTTTGGTCACAACAACTGCAGTCAATATTAGAGGCTTGGGGACGTATGGCTGGAAAGCTGCCTGACAGTAAAGGACCTCGGACTACTAATGGACAGTCAGCTGAATATGAGCCAGCAGTGTACCCAGGTGTCCAAGAAGGCCAATGGCATCCTGGTTTGTATCAGGAATGGGATTGAGAGCATGACTAGGGAAGTAATACTTTGCCTGTAATTGGCTTTGGTGAGGCCCCACCTCGAGTACTGTGTTCAGTTTTGGGCACCTCAGTACAGAAAGGACATTGAAGTGCTGGAACAGGTCCAAAAAAGGGCAACAAGGCTTGTGAATGGCCTGAAGAATATGCTCTATGACAAGCAAATAAAGGAATTGGGGTGGTTTAGTCTGGGGAGGAAGAGGCTAGGGGAGACCTTATTGTTCTCTTCAAATACCTGAAAGGTGATTTCAGCAAGAGTGGGGTTGGTTTCTTTTCACGGGTGACAGGTGACAGATTGAAGGAAAATGGTCTTAGGTTACACCAGGAGAGGTTTAAGTTGGATTTCCGGAAAACTTCTTTATAGAAAGGGTTGTTAAGCATTGGAATGTACTCCCCAGGGAGATAGATGATAGGGATCACATCTCTGGATGTGTTTAAAATCCGTTTGGGATTCTGCTCAGGGACATGATTTAGGGGAGGGTTGTTAGGGTAGTATGGTTAGGCTTGCGGTTAGACTTGAAAATTTTAAGGTCTTTTCCAACCGGAGTGATTCTATGATTCTATGACCTTGATTGCTGGCATCCTTCCATGTTTAAAATTTGAGCACATGTCAGGAAGACTAAGCTCTCTCATTAAAAACAAATAAATAAACAAACAAACAAAAAAATTGGCATGACCTGTCAGAGCAAGTTGTAGATTACCAATGTGGGACGGAGCTATCCTGCACATACATACAGACTGGGAGAAGCCAAGCTGGACAGCAGCCCCATTGAAAGGGATATTAGGGTTCAGGTCTGCAGTAAAATGAATAAAAATCAAGATTGTTCCCTGGAATCCTAAAGGAGCAACTGTATCTAGGGTGCATTGAACACAGTATAGCTAGGGAGTCAAGGAAAGAGACTGTCCCATCTGTTTTGCTTTTATGCAGATTTGACAAGGTGCAGATTAATAAATCACTAAATTTTTTATTCTAGTCTTTGTTACACAATATGATTTTATGATAGCTTGTAGACTTTTTTAGTTCACAGAATCACAGAATCAGAGAATCATAGAATGGCCAGGGTTGGAAGGGACCTCAAGGATCATGAATCTCCAACCCCCCTGCCACATGCAGGGCCACCAACCTCCCCGTTTAATGCTAGACCAGGCTGCCCAGGGCCCCATCCAGTCTGGCCTTGAACACTTCCAGGGTTGGGGCATACACAACCTCTCTCGGCAGCCTGTTCCAGTACCTCACCACTCTCTCTGTAAAGAATTTCCCCCGGACGTCCAACCTAAATCTCCCCTCCCTCAACTTAAAACCATTTCCCCTCATCCTTCAGTTATCAGCCCTTTCCAACAGTTGATTCCCATCCTCTCTGTAGGCTCCCTTTAGGTATTGAAATGCTGCAATGAGGTCATCCCACAGCCTTCTTTTCTCCAGGCTGAATGAGCCCAGCTCCCTCAGCCTGTCTTCATAGGGGAGGTGCTCCAGTCCCTTGATCATCTTTGTAGCCCTCCTCTGGATCCTCTCCAACAGCTTGCTGTCTTTTTTTGTACTGGGGGCTCCACACTTGGACTGAGTATTCCAGATGGGGCCTCACAAGATCAGAGTAGAGGGGAACAGTCACCTCCCTGTCCCTGCTGGCCACCCCTCTTCTGATGGAACCCAGGATACCATTTGCCTTCCGAGCCGCAAGGGCACACTGCTGGCTCATATTAAGTTTTTCATCAGTCAAGACCCCTAGGTCCTTCTCCACAGGGCTGCACTCAAGAACCGCTCCTTCTAGTCTGTATGGATGCCTGCATTCCTCCGGCCCAAGTGCAAAACTCTGCACTTTGCCATGTTGAACCTCATCAGGTTCACCTGGGCCCACCTTTCTAGCCTCTCGAGGTCCCTCTGAATGGCATCCCTTCCTTCAACTGTGTCAACCACACCACTCAGCTTGGTGTCGTCAGCAAACTTGCTGAGGGTGCACTCAATTCCGTCATCAATGTCATTGATAAAGACGTTAAAGAGCATCGGTCCCAAGATAAACCCCTGGGGGACGCCACTCATTACCGTCTTCCACCTGGACATAGAGCCATTGATGACCACCCTTTGTCTGCAGCCTTTCAACCAGTTTCTTATCCATCTAGTGGTCCACCCATCAAATGCACATTCCTCCAATTTGAAGATAAAGATGTGGTGGGGACCATGTCATAGGCTTTGGTCAAGTCCAGGTGAATGACATCAGTCGTCTTTCCCTTGTCTACCACTGCCATCACTCCATCACAGAAGGCCAACAGATTGGCAAGCATGACCTTCCCCTGGTGAAGTCATGCTGGCTGTCTTGGATCACATGCCCATTCCTCATGTGATAAAGCATGTCATTCAGGATGATCTGTTCCATGATCTTCCTAGGCACAGAGGTGAGACTCACCAGCCTATAGTTCCCTGGGTCCTCGTTGCTCCCTTTCTTGTAAATGGGAATGACATGACCCTTCTTCCAGTCATCTGGGACCTCACCTGACAGCCACAACTTTTCAAATATAATGGAGAGTGGCTCAACAGCCACCTCAGCCAACTCCTTCAGAACCCTGGGATATATGCCATCTGACCCCATAGACTTGTACACATTCAGTCTCATGAGGCAGCCTTGGACCTACTCTGTCTTCACAGTGGGGGGGAATTTACTACCCCAGTCCCCACCCAGAGGTTTAGGGATGCAGGGCTCAGGGATGTGAGAAGTACTGGAATCCTGGCCACCAGTGAAGACCGAGGCAAAGTGCTCATTCAGTACTTCAGCCTTCTCTTTGTCCATTAAAGCCAGTTCTCCTTTTACATTTACCAAAGGAGGTACACTCGCTGTGGCCTGTCTCTTCTGGCCAATATACCTGTAGAAAGACTTCCTGTTGTTTTTCACATCCCTTGCCAAGTTCAGTTCCTCCTGCGCCTTGGCTTTCCTGATCCCACATCTGCAAGACTGGACAGCATCCCTGTATTCTTCCCCAGTGACACACCCTTGTTTCCAGAGCTTGTATGCACTTTTCTTCACCCTCAGCACGCGCAGCAGGTCCTTACTGAGCCACACCGGCTTCCTACCTCCTCTGCCTGCTTTCTTGTTCAGAGGGACAGAGAGTTCTTGCACTCTCAGGAAGGCATTCTTAAAGAATAACCAGCTCTCCTCAACATCTTTGTTTTTAAAGACAGCATCCCAGGGAATATCAGCCAACAGACTATTGAACAGCTTAAAGTTTGCTCTTCCACGGTTCAGGGTCCTGATGCCACACTTCAACAGGCCCACATCCCTCAAGATCACAGACTCAACCACAGCGTGGTCACTGCAACCCAGGCTGCCTCTGACCTTAACACCATTAATGATTTCCTCTGCATTGGTGAGCAGCAGGTCCAGCAATGCTTCATCTCTGGTCGGTCTGTCTAACACCTGGAGCAGAAAGTTATCGTCAACACATTCCAGGAGCAGCCTAGACCTCTTGCGACTCGCCTCGTCAACAGCCTCCCCTTGATCAGGTAGCCTGTAGTATAATCCTATCACCAGATGGCCTTTGTTAGACCCATCCCTAATTCTAACCCACAGGTTCTCAACCTGATCCTGACTGTTTCTCAGAGGAACCTCCTTACAGTCTATCAACTCTTTGGCACAGAGGCAACTCCCCCACCCTTCCTACCTAGCCTATCTCTTCTAAAGAGCCGATAGCCCTCAGTGGTGGTATTGCAGTTATGGGAATCATCCCACCATGTTTCTGTGATAGCAACAAGGTCATAACTTTCTAAGCACATCACCGTTTCCAACTCGTCCTGCTTATTTCCCAGGCTGCATGCATTGGTATAAAGGCACTTCAGCTGGGCTTTCTGTCTCAGCTGGGCTTTTTGTCTCAACACCTTTATAGAGGACCTAGGTTCCCCTAGAACAGCAGCATCTCCAACACCCCCCTGCCCCAGTCCATCCCTTTGTACTCCACTGTCATTGCCCATCAGCTTTGGTACAAGCCTGTGAATGACCTGCTCAACTCCAGCAGCCCTGATTTTGCCCCCTTCCCCCTTCATACCTAGTTTAAAGACCTGTCAATGAGTCCTGCTAGTTCCTCAGCTAAGATCCTCCTCCCCCTCAGAGACAGGTTACCTCCATTTACTGCCATCATGCCAGGCACTGAGTAAGTTTCCCTGTGGCCAAAAAAAACCAAAATCCCTGGATTTGCACCAACTTTTAAGCCATTTATTTATGAAGTGGGTTTTTTTTGTTACCTCTTGGTATCCTGCCCTGCCATGAAGGTAGAGAAGAAAACAACACCTGCACACCTGCTCCCTCGACTACTCACGCCAGTCCCCTGAAGTCTTTCTTGATAGCTCTGAGACTTTTCTCAGCAGCTTCATCACTGCCAGCCTGGACTATCAATAATGGGTAATAATTAGAACAACACATCAAACTATGAAGTCTCCTAGAAATATCTCTGACCTGTGCCCCAGGGAGGCAGCACGTCTACCTATAAGTAGGGTCAGGCCAACATATAGGGCCTTTCATTCCTCTCAGCAGGGAGTCTCCCACAGCACCAACCTTCTGTCCTTCCAGGTGGAGGCAGTCTTGAGGCACAGGGTTGACTGCTTTCCCTGAGGCAACTTTTTGGCTGACCTCCCTCCACACCCCCACTCACCTCTCCCTTGAGTTCCAGGGCCTCACATCTATTATGCCTATTATCAAATGTTAATGGTACAGACCTGTAAAGTTATATGCTACTTGTGTTGATCAGAATGGGAAAGACCTAGATGCAGTGAGAGTTGAGCAGGCCTTAGTGTGCATGAGCCTGTGGATACTCCCTGTATCTGCAGCACTATTTGAAGAAGGAATTGATAGAGTAAGACTGCCAGGAAGAAGGGATAGAAAATTTGTGGAGTTATTTACAAAGCTTCTTGGAGAAAGGATGAGAGCAGATGATAAAATACCCCTACAAATATGCCATAGCTAATGGTAGAGAATTTCTTCTTTTGAAAACCTTTTTGTAAAGCTTACCCAATAAGATCAGTAGTTCAGTTTCTTGCGAGACTACTTCATTGGGATTTCCAGATTTCCATTGAGAATAAGATGCTATTTCTGAATTGCACATTGAGAAAAAAAGTAAACCCACTTGTATTTCAGTTACAGATTTTTAGACATTTTCATAAGAAAAAGGTCCACACTCTCTCTCTCTCTCTGCCTCTTCCTAGTTGTCTGAAAATATGACAAGAAGAAGGGTGATGGAGCATCATATTTCCTGATGGAAAATGATTAAAATATTTTCAAGAAATTAATATTTCACGAATTTTACACGCTTAATCAGGCTCCAGTTCCAAGTGTTCTTAATTAATGAAAAGGTTATTCAAATGCTAAGTTATCGGTAATGAAAACTGAATGACCAATTAATTATTTACTATCTTTATTTTATACTTGCTAGTTTGTCTCCTAACAGAAAATATGCATGCACATATACACCAATCCTGTTTAGTGAACAAAAAAATACACGTGAGATATTTATTTAGCTTTTAAATCTAGATTTTCAGTAATATCACTGTAATTTTCTTATGCTACCTTGCATTGAGGGTATAATTTTTGGTGGGATATCTTATTTGACTTTGATATAAATGCTGTACATTAATATTATCCCTTTCTGTAAAAAAAAAAAAAAAAAAAAAAAGGAAAGATATTTAATAGTCTCTCTGTACTCTAAGAGTAATTTGAAGTAGGACAAAGGTAAAATAATATTGGTGGCTATGAATTGTTACTTATTTAGATCTCACAAAAGATTTCTCCTTTGCTTGCAATGGTTCCATCATATCCTTTTAAGTATGCAGGCGAAACATGCAAATTGAAAATTCTGTTGACAGGTAAATGTAAATCATCTTTTTTTTCATTCAAAGGAAAATAATCAGGCTCTTTTCAAATAATATAGAATGTAAAATGATTGCCTTCTAGGGAGGCGACAGGCTTATCAGCATCTCTTCTATAGAAAATGATTTCCACTTCGTAGCAGGAGGAACATATGCTACAGCTTATCTTGTCATTTTACTGCTGTTTCTGATATTTATTAACAGTTGATTTCCTGTAGATGCTGTTCTTTCCTGTTTCTTCTCTCATATCCCACTAATCAATTATTTTCCTGAAAACGAAATCTGCGCTTCCTTTTTTTCATTCTCATTTCCTTAAAGAAGATTATTTTATTACTGGTTTACCAGTAACATTTATATTGAGTGGTACAGACCTATTTCCTTTTACAAGTCTGCATTTCAGGTCCCACTCCCTCCCTCATCCAGCCTTGCTTTGGTCGTTTTTATCAAAACCCATGAGACTGAGATTTTTATAGTCATTTCAGTAAAATACAGAAAGGATGAATTATGTATCTGAAAGAAAAATTAGTATTCATTAGAGACAAACACAGAAAAGAAGGCTGAAAGTAACATGCATAAATGAATTCAGAATCTGCAAGTCTACTATAAAACTAGAGGCCAGTTGCACATTACCTTGAAATTCTAGGAGTCCAAAAGCAAGTCTTCAGTGAAAATAAAACACTATATATTCACCTTTCTAGCTTCAGAGGTACCTACTTGCTATTTTCATAATCTCATATCATTCATCCTGCTTTACCTTTTGATGTATTTTTGGTTTGCGTTGTTCTTTTTTTTTCTGTGACTCATCTTGCAGTAACTAGAAAACATTGTCTGTAATATATCCCCATTTAATTACGATAATCAGAAATAAAATAAAATAAAATAAAATAAAATAAAATAAAGACATCTAGATTGACCAGAAATGGATAGAGCACAGATCTTGAAGCTCTTTTCCAACCTGAGCAATTCTGTGATTCTATGATAGTCATGGCAGGCAACAGTCCACTTAGATAAGACAAGAGCTATGTTAACTATAACATTTACAGTACAATCAAAAATACTGGTTTCAGCAGTAGCGTTAGATACCTGAATATATGTTGCCACAAATGAGATACTCTTGTTTTCTTGTTTTACTGAATTGCTTAATTCTTCAATCTGAAGCTATAAGGTTACTGTTATATATTATCTTTGATTGCCAAGACTGTTATTGTCAAAATTCTGTTTATCTATAAGACATGTCTGTGAGAAAGCAAATGACCTACACAACATAAATATTGATTCAGTTCTTGTAAGGTTACAAAAAGCCACTACTCACCCATAAATCATACCTGCATTTTCAAATAAACATGTGAGTATAGACAGGGAAAATTCTGCATGTCTGCTATCCAGTAGAAGCAAAAGATAGGATTTTTGCTATTGAAAAAGAAAAAAATAAAATAAAAAAATTGCTATTTGCAAAGTTAAAATAACTCCCATCCGTATTAACCTTTCTTGAGTCCTTGAAAAGCTAACCTTAGCTTCCTTCTCAGCTAAGATGAAAGAGCCCTGTGACAGGATATGTCATATTCTGTGACAGAGTAGGAGAAAGTGTGTGGGCAGCATTCCATCTTCTACAGATTAGGCTCACCTGGCTCACTGTGTACCTGTCACAGACAGGTATTTTCAACAAGGTATTGAAAGCTAGGCTTACCTTCTCTTACCATCTCTTATTCAACCGGCATTTGACTTATCTCCAGGAAGTCTATGCTCTTTCTGAAACTATTCTATGTGACACTATGCCCAGTCTCACAAGAGTTATAGGAAAAGTAGGCACTAACACAATATCCCTCTGGAAAATCACAAATAGGAAACTGAATGACCAAAGGCAAACAGCATACAGTGATCTGCCATTCTTTCCATAACTCCCTGACACTGCCCCAGCTTTAAAATGTAGACAGATTTTCCCGGGCTGATCATCTCAGAAGCTCAAAATTCAGTAATACAACAGTGCTTGTATAAGTACGTAGTCAGTTTAGTAGTCTTTTACAGTTTTTTACAAGCATCACACACGGATTTACTTGTGTATGCATGGGTTTGTCTTCAGTCTAAGTACTTAGACAAGTTTTATGAAAAGCTTGTTTTCTGTCTTGAACAAATACTTATCTAGGTATGCCTCACTTTTACTTGATATCTTGTGTTAGATTCTCTGGTCTATCTTAGCAATGCCAGGTGCATACCAGAAGGAAAGGAAGCAGGTAATTGATGTATGAGAATGAATGACTGAAGCATGAAGAAGTAAGTAACTATCGATATAGAAAACAATGTCAGTGCAAATATTTTTTATTAACAAAAAGCGAACAAACACAGAAGCAGATTAAGTCAGATGTTTGCTTGTAATCAATTTAAATGCTTATTTCTAATAAAGGGAAAATGAAAGATTAAATAAGATTTACATTTTGTAGTGCATTGTACTAACAACTCTCTACTTAAAATCATAAGCAGTCTGAAAAGATCTGTGTGATTAATCACATCCATTAAACTTGTAATAATTTAGCCCTTTTATCTTTCAAACCTGCAAAAAAAAAAAAAAAAATAAAAAGACAGTTTTCTAATTAGGACTCTCAGTTTTAAAATATGCATTATAAATATTTAGTAGTATAAAAATATTTTTTTAAGTATGTAATTTGTTAACCTATGATTGTGACAGGTTGTTCAGTCATAGCCTTATTACAATTTGACTTTCACAATATGTATTGCAAAAACTTTCAAAATAAATCTGTAACTTAATTTTTTTTGTCCGAAGATATTTTAGGGAGGGTCTCTGTTAAAAATAAACTGTACAAGCCTAAGCCAAGCTGCTGATATTCTTTTCTAATATGGCTAGAACATTGTCTAATAAGCCTTATATTCCCGTGCTTGGAAAATGTTTTCTGTCTTTACTGTAATTACTATCAATCAGCAAATACTGACATCCTTATTAAACCAAGGAACCTGATTCCAAAGAGCAGTTCGTTTAAACAAACTAGAATGCTTACAAAAGAAAAGCTTATTAATGCCATATGAAAATGGGGCAAAAGAGGAGTAAAAATTACCTATAATCATCGTCAAAACACATACACAAAAAAAAAAAAAAAACACACACAATATTCTAGCCAATAATTTCTGGTTTTTAATGATACTGAGAAATGTCTAATTTTGTTAACAATCTTTTATTATATTTAATTTTTAATATCTCTTGAAGTGCTGTTGTAAGGACCAACATAAACCCTATGTGAACAGAATACTTTGTGGACAGGAAGCAATGCTCTATATACTATATAAGAATACTTGAGATTATTAAACAGAACTGACTTCTGTTGCACTAGCTGCAAAAAGAAAGGAAAAACATTCTGGACAAAACTGTCCAAATACACTGAATACTATTTACAATAACAAGAAAATTTTTATATGTTGCAAATAACATTGTTACATCTTACAATCATTTCCTCTGTCAAAAAGAATGTTACTACCTTCTTTGTAACATACTGTGTGCAAACTGGACTAGATGAATAATTAAACACTAAAATAGACTTTTGTTTAAATGGCAAAAGGTGTCAAGTTAAGCTCAGTTATCAAATATTAACCATTTGATTCTCAAGATAAGTAGCATCTTTTTTAAAAAAAATATTTATTTTTAGTTTTAGTTTTAGTTCTAATAAATCAGAACTTTGCATACATTTTTCCTTATGACATGCATATAATTATCTAATCTCTATATTTGGAATTAGGAACAAATGCACATTGTCTTTTGGCAAATTCTACACCAGGAATATTATCTATGCTCTATATCATTTCAGTGTTCTGTAGCAACAATATTTTTGTTGGCTCTTGGCAGAAAATAATGAAATACAATAAACAATCCCAAAAAAAGCTCTTCTTTCTTGTTTGTTTTATTACATTACCCACAAGTGGCCTGGGCCATTAGTTGACTTGGGAATCTTTGAGAAGAAGCATTTCCTTCTAGGAAACTACTGTCATACCTTTCTAGTCTTTTATGTTCCATTTTGTAAGATTATAAAAAGCACACTGGTGCAAATTCTTTCCTTTAATAGTCCTCTAGCAATTGTATGCATTTGTCTTTTTCAGTACAACTGAAGTACAGACAGCAAGTCAAATTTCAGAAAAGTCTTAGAAGATGTAGATTTAATCTCTCTCAGCTGAGGACTATGTTAAACTCATTTCTTGACAAGTGTGCCATTTCTTACTTCTGTAGAGCAGGACATTATCAACTGCTGGAAGAGTGAGACAAAATATGTGCACAGACATAAAGTGTAAGCACATTAGCTGAGGAGGAAGTTTCTTGCTCAGAATATATGTCTCTAATGTGTGCCTTTAACTAGGGAGGAGGTGATATTTTAAACTTTTTTTATCATTGTCTTTTATTGTCTGTCTTTCATAAACTCTATCCCATTCAATCTGTCTTGGTTTCAGAAAATTCATTCTTTGAAATGTTCTTCTCTCTTCATATAGGAAATAAAAGTGCTTGAACTTATTTTGTTTCATCTGGTATAAACAGTATTCTTACTGAAAATAAATTAAAGGTAGAGATAAAACTGAGTTGAATGCATATCACAGATGTGGCAGGTGATCTGAAAGCAGTGAAAATTAAAGTGTTAAAGCCTTTCAGCAAAGCATCAGATGCTTATAGATCTCAAAGTTGATTGAATTTAGTTGCAGCTTTTATGAAATTTATTAGCCTTGGGCAGTAGTCTCAACTACATTCTTTATTTTGATGATTTTTCAACAACACTATGGTTAATGAGTGAAATAAAGCAAAAGAAAAAATCAGTACATATATTAAAGGTATTTGCAAGCATTTTAAACTATGTTAAACAACAGGAACTAAATTATTTAATGTATTAGTCACATCTTTGCATTCTGTCCTGGATAAAAAAAATCTGTGTGGTCTTGGTTGCCCATTCTTTCCTTCTATTCTTTTCATGTCTCTACATGAAACAATGAGTGCAATTAAACCTCCTTCTATTCTAAAGATATAACCTTTATTGCTGTCTCAGTTTCTCTAGCAAGGTTCAGGTATGTTTAAGATAGTTTCATTTTCCTAACATAGATATCTAGTGTCATTCCAAGTGCAATTTAATAAGTGAACAGTAATGTATAACTGACAGATTAGGATGCAATGACTATACAGGATCATATCCCTTCTTAGTGTCATCTGGAAGGTGAAACTGTCAAGTAGACGTATGTTAAAGCAAATCATTTCTACCCCCTTGTTTTTCTTTCATAGAGAAGCTATGAGGGCTTTGCTGGCCTACTATGATCACTGGATCTTCCCAGTAGTTGATGCAATGCTTTGGAAATCTTAAGCTGCTCACTTACCCTAGCATTTGAAGCCATTAAAGTACAAAGCATTAAAAAAATTCCTCTAGGACTGTTATTACCGATGGTATCCAGTTATCACAGTTCTGTCTGGTTCAGCCTAGTTCGATGACAAGAGAGTGAAGGGACTCGTCATCTCATGCCCTGGGAAAGGAGGAAGTGGGAAAAGGAAAAAAGTAGGGAGATGGGCCTAAACGAGGAAATAAGCAATGAGCTAAGGGAAAATCTTTATTTACTAAATAAGATAACAGAATGTGAAATAAAGCAACATACCAATGTGATTGGAATTGAAGACAATAAATAAGATGAGAGAGAGAGAGTTTCTGAAACTGAAGTTCTTACTCTAATGCTGTAGATGAGACAGCCAGGGACAAATTACAGAGAGCAAAGAGACAGTCTCATGACTCGTGCTCAGTTGTATCTTTCTCTCCAAACAGCAAATAGAAATGGAAAAATGAAGTTTTCTGGGAGCTATAGTTCATTCTTCTCTTCTGAAACCAGATAACAGGAACTATCAACAATCCACAGAGCTACATCAGTAACTCTTCAATTCACAATACACTACATGATGTTACAATATGGAATGTGAAGGAAAAGAAATCAATAAGTAATGATACCAGTTATGTTGATGTCATGGTGTTCATACTTTGAATTCTGCTTTTTTTTCCTGCACATTGTTTAGCCTTAATAAGTATTGTTAACAAATGATGGTAAATAGATAAAATCAGATAATTGTCTTAATGTAAGTTAAAGGATACTTGCTGGTTATGATCAACTTAACTAGTTTTAGAATTGTGTTCTTCAGTTTCCCTTAATTTCACTAAATAAACACATCCAAAGGTGTTTGCTATGTTGTACAGTGGTATCACTGTGGTATCACTATTTATATGCTACACTCACACTCTTGTTTTGTGAGTTCAGGGGATTTCTTTTCAGTGAGGAATTTTTATGTCTTTTCTATGAAGCCTAATCTCAGAATCGCAACTTTAAATTTCTGTGGCTCTGTTTGGAAAAAAATATCACTTCACATGCACCTTATGAAGCTTAGATGAAGAATAAACAATCAACAACAAAAAAATAAAATGACTGATTGATTACTCCTCTTATAATTTGCATTTAATCGAGGAAAAATCATGTCTAGCAATATATCAAAGCAAACAGGAATAGATAAGTAAATAGCAACTAATAAACAAGTTTTTCTGTTAAGGGAAAGAAAAAGAGAAGCTTTCCTTCATAGACTTTCTCTTATAAATTACTAGAAAAGTATTAGATGAAACTTTAATTCTTATTGAATTAAAAAACTGAAGAAACATCTCTCCTTTATTTAATTATAAGAATGTCTGTCTTGAAAATTAGTTATTCAGGTGATAGGCAGATGTTTCATAATTTTCACCAGACAGAAGTATCAACCAGACCTGAGTCATGCCTGTCTCGCTCCAATTTATAGGAGGGAGAGGAAGTTCTTTTAATATCTGTATACCCGGCATGAGATTAAGAAACAGCGGTTCAAATGTTGGTCTGACCAGTTTATTACAAATGTAAATACGGGAGATGGGGGAAGGGGATGACGGACACTATTATGGATTGGGGTGATGGGGAAGGGAAGGCGAGATATAGAAAAGATAGGAAGAAGCAAGAATTGCGTGAAGCGGGGATAGTCACCACCAGGATCCGGCAGTAGTCCCATTACACACCGTTCTGATGGTCCGAGGCCGAAGGGCGGGAGCAGCACGGCCGGTCTTGGGCAACGAGAGGGTGCAGGTACCGGGTGGGTGCAGGAGAAAGCCGCAGAGTAAGTCCAGGAGGAAGCAGCAGGTCTCAGGTAGCAGGCCCAGGGAAGTCCGTAGTGAGGGATCTGATGTCAGACACCTCAGCAAACTTTGAGGCAATGATATAAAAGAATAATCTCTTACAATGCCCTGAATTTCCTTTTCCAGTTTTCATTTTACATAGCAACTACAAAACTATTTTAATGCCCTGAAGTAGTCTTCAGTCCTGACTCCTATATATCTCTTTCCATTCCTACACCACTACCATCACTATTCTATTTCTCCAATTCTCATATCCATTTGAATTTCGGCAGATGTAGTATTATTCCCAGGTGATAAAAGTCTGAGTATAAAAGAAGCCTGTTTCTTGATTCAGCAGTTAAAATTATCTATATATTAACTACATTTAGCATATTATTTTTATTGGATAATCATTCAAAAAAAATTTTTAGTCACTTAACCACAGCAATGAAACTGTGGAGCTGTTTGTTGTCTTCACAAGACATTATGTTTTGGCCTTCAGCCAGCCAGTCTGAGCTAGCACTAATATAATTCACAACTGGAAGAAGACAATCAATTAATCAATACTATAATTTGGAACTGACCACAGCACTAACACTCATAGCTATTAAACTTACTAACCCTTCATGATTAATGAGTTAGCAAGAGCAGACAAACTAAAGATTCGTGTAAGTATTTCTTTCTTCTCAGATCAAATTTCTTTCCTCACTAATTTGTCTTTTTCTTTTTTTTTCTTTTTTTTTTCTTTTTTTAACTTGGATATGTCACAGTATGAAGTGCTAAAGCAAATACAAAGTATTGAAAGCAGAAATTACTTTCCCACTGAATTAGAAACCAGCTCCTTCACACATCTCTCTGTTAGCTTGGAGGAAGCTTCAATGCCAGTCTATTTACCATCTCTCAACAAAGTATGAAAGTTCATTCTGGACAAAGATTGTATTTCCTTTTACTTGAATATTTGTTCGGCATTCTGTAATAGCATTAAAAAAAAACAAAAACAAAAAACAAACAAACAAAAAAAAACTGCTCAGGCATTCACAATTTCTTTCCCAAAACTATTATATCTATTTTATCATGACTTTTATTATAGAATTATAGGTTTTTGGTTCATTTTTCAGTAGTTTTTCTGTAAAAAGAAAAATATAGCAAATATAAAGTTGAATCAGAATTTAATTCTCCTGTCTCAATTCAGCACGATTCTGTCGTTCCATTATCCATGCTTTTTCAAGATTCTGTCCTTAGTCTTAATATGTTTGACAAGCTAAGCAAAATGCTCACAATCTAGTCACTTATAGAGCTTGAGAAATAGTTACTCAATAGGCTTGATATTGCAGCATATTACATATGTATATTTTGAACTAAGCTGCCCAAGGTTGTAATCTAAATGATTGCTCAATAGTGTATTTCTAATTCAACACATCTTTAGAGTAAAGAAAGTGCAATCTCATGTTATAATGAATGCATAATTTGCTTGCAGAGCTTTTTAAAAATCATTTAGGATTTTTGTGATCAGATTCCTGTAAAAAAAAATTATTATAAGCAAAGAAAAAATGAATAGCAAATTTAAATAATCAAGGCTTTGAAATAATTGTGGATTTATTATTGTCCCCACTTAGCTTAAGAATAATATATGACATATAAAAATTTCATTGAACAATAAGATCAGAGAAGCCTTAGAGTAGGAAGGGATCATTAAAGGTCACCTAGACCAACTCACCTGCAATTAGGGACATGCAGGCTACTCAGAGCAATGTCCAGCCTGGACAATAAAGTCTTCAGGGGATGAACATCCACCACATCTCTGGACAACATGTTCCAGTACCTCACCACCCTCACTGTGAAATACTTTTTCCTTATATTCAACTGAAATCCCCCCTCTTTAAGTTTGAAACCATTTGCCACTGTCCTAACACCAGAGACCTTGCTAAAGAATCTGTTCCCTTCTTTCTTATAGCTCCCCTTTAGATACTGAAATGCTGCTCTCAGGTCACCTTGGAGCCTTCTCTTCTCCAGTCTGCCCAGCCCCAGATCTCTCAAGCTGTCTTCATAGAAGAGGTGTTCCATCCCTTGGATTATTTCTGTGGATGCAATCCACAGAAAATTCCTCTGGATGCAATCCAGAGGATGCAATCCAGGTCTGTGTGTCTTCTGTACATCCACATCTGGATGCAGTTTTCCAGGTTAGGTGTCACCAGAGCAGAGTAGAGGAGCAGGATCACTGCCCTCAACCTGATGGCCATGCTTCATTTGATGCAGCTCAGTATGCAGCTGGCTTTCTTAGCTGTGAGAGCACACTGCTGACTCATGCCCAGCTTCCCACCCAAGAGTATCCCTAGGTCTTTTTCAGCAGGACTATACTCATCCTCTCATCCCTCAGCTTGTATTAGTAGAGGAGGTTGCCTCAACACAAGTGTAATTGCATTTTGGTTTGTTGAACCGCATGGCATTCACTGATCAACTCTGTCTAGGCCCCTCTGACTGACATCCTGTCTCTCTGGTGTGTTGGCTGCATCTTTCTGCTTGGTGTCATCAGCAAGTTTGCTGAGGCTGCACATGACTCCAAAATTGATGTAATTGATGAATATATTAAAGATTATCAGTCTCAGAATTGACCCCTGAGGGACACCACTCATCACTGATCTCAATCCAGACATTGAACCATTGACGACCTCTCTCTGGATTCAATCCTGCAGTCCATTGAAGAGTTCACCCATCTAATCCATATCTTTCCAATGTGGAAAGAAGGATATTTTGGGTGTAAATGTCAACGGCCTTACTGAAATCCAGATAGATGGTTCTTCCCTTCTTCACTGATGCAGTTAAACCATCATAGAAAGTGCATCTAAATCACTAAGTTGATTTAGCAGGATTTACCATTGGTGAAGCCATGCTGATTCTCCCATATTGCCTTCCTGCCTTCCATGTGCCTTAGCAGAAATTCCAGGAGGAACTCAATGTTCTGAAATCCCTTTTGATAGCCTGCAAGCTTCTCTCAGAAGCTTCATCACTGCTAGCATGAACTATCAGTAAGGGATAACAAGCAGAGGGGTGAACCAGTCTAAGGAGTCTCCTAGTAATGTCCCTGACACAAATCTCTGGTAAAAAGCACAGTTACCTGTAGGCAAGGTATGGTTGACATATGGCATCCTCCATTCCTCTCTGAAAGGTCTGAGAGTAGGGTCACTCTTCTTTGCTTCTTGGCAGAGGCAGTATTGAGGCATGGAGTCAACCACCTCACCTTAGCTCAACCTTGAGTTTGCAGTGGAAGCTGCACTCTTCACTGCATCCTCATTCACCTGTCCCTCAAATTCCAGAGCTCAAACCCATAACAAAGGGCCACCTGGGCAATCTAGGTAGGTATAGTTGAGATTTGCCTGTAACATAGAGTTTCCATTTCTCCTCATCTCCTAAGTCCCCTCTCTCTGCCAGACAGGGCAGGAGGTTCGCCAGTGTTCAGGAGATATCACCCTGATGCCTTTCTTACAGGTATGGCAGTAAGTTACTCTACCAGTCTCTTTTGCTCACACTCCTTGATGCTCCTTAATCTCTCTATCTCCTCCTTGAGATCTGTGACCATACTGAACAGATATCCTCTTTCTCACACCTCACGCCTCAGATGTTATCACTGTCACCTTTCACTAGCAGAAGCAGCCTCAGGCACTCCCTGCAGCCACAGTCCTGAACCACCACTTTTTTTTGACAGGTACTCCATTTGAGTTGCCACATTCTCTTTGACAAGAGCTTTCCACTTATTTGAAAATGTGGTAGATTTTTTGGCTGCAAGCCAGCTGTTAGATGAGCTTGTCTCCCAAGTAGAGTAGGATAGTCAAGCCCACCTGCTTATCTCCCCTGCTTGAGCACCCTGAGTGAGCTGCTTGCTCCATGTCCTTCAGATTTGCCACACTCTGTTTGTCCACCCTGTTTGACACATCTCTGAGATGCTGACACTGAAGGACTCAGTCACTGTCACCCCCATCTCTGACCACACTGCATTTGAGCTGCCTTGCTTCAGTGGCTCCCTTGCTTTCCTGATGTCTCTTTTCATGGTGTATTGAATCATAGAATCACAGAATGGCCTAGGACCTCAAAGATCATTTAGTTTCAAACACCCTGTCATTGGCAGGGTTACCAACCACTTGACCAGCCAGCCCAGAGTCACATCCAGCCTGGCCTTGAGTGCCTCCAGGGGTGAGGAATCCGCTAATCTCTGGACAACCTGTTCCAGTGCATTACCATTGTCTGAGTGAAAAACTTCCTCCCAGGATCTAACATAATATTTCTCTACCTCAGTTTAAAACCATCCCCTCTTTTCTTATCACTATCAACCCACCTAAACAGTCATATCTCCTCCTGTTTATATGCTCCCTTCAAGTACTGGAAGGCCACAGTGAGGTCTCCCTAGAGACTTCTCCATGCCCAGTTCCCTCAACCTTTCTTAATAGGAGAGGTGCTTCAGCCCTCTGATCATCTTTGTGGCCCTTATCTGGATCCACTGCAAGAGCTCCACATCCTTCCTGTACTGAGGACCCCAGGCCTGGATGTAGTAGTCCGGATGGGACTTCACAAGTGCTGAGTAGAGGAGGACAATCACCTCCCTCTCCCTGATGGCCGCTCATCTTCTAATGCAGTCCAGAACACAGTTGGCCTTCCGGGATGCAAGCACACACTGCTGGCTCATGTCCAGCTTTTCATCCACCAGGACCCCAACGTTCTTTCCTAGTCCACAACTAGTGAGTTGTTCATATCCCCATTCTTCTGTAATCATCTAGGCTGCATTTTTATTCCAGCCTTATAGATATCTCATTTTACACAAGATAAGTACTTGATATTGCTGAATTTTCCATGTAAAACCTTCAGTCAGGAAGGTAACAGGTTCAAGACTTTTAAGATTTTAAT
>JAPSGF010000123.1:451731-502145 GCA_035772895.1 Perdix hodgsoniae | reverse complement strand
ATAATAATAATAATAATAATAATAATAATAATAAAGTTTTATCTTTTAGATGCTATTTTAATGCAGTGGATGATTTGCTTTGGCAAGAAAAAAGTGGTGTTGTAATAAATGGCTGTAATTGCTCTATTACTTGTTGGTAGAACAATGGTGTGGTATTTTTCAGTTCATCATTTGCTTCAGGCAGACAAAATGAAGACCCTATTACCAGTAAAATAAAAGCTTCAGAGTTCAAAAAATTGCAGTTTAGTATGACAACCACTGACCAGCTCCCTGGATACACTTAGGTACACCTGACTAAAGATTTCACTGGAAAATGGATTGCTTCAAGTAACACGGAAGGTCTAATATATAGTCAACCTCTTTTATTTTTTCAGTAATAGTGAAGCCAGTCATCCCAGCAAAGTGGAAACGTTTTTCGCTCTACACACTGGGAGGAAAAAGCTTCGTAGGCTCTACCAGTACTGTACTAAGTGCAATCAGTCAGATTCTGATTCCAGAGAGCAGAGCAGGGAAACCCTGTGGCGCAGGTTATAACAGCTGTCTTATTGTCTTATCATCTTTTCTTTCCCAAAACTGTTGATTCTCTGAAGAGGAATATAAATTTATAACCTCAAAACTCAGGTAACTTAAAAATGGAAGAAAACAAGTGTACCACAGAAAAAATCTTTATTTTTTTATATTCTAAAAATCAAGTTACATATATTATAGTCATATGAACATTAAAGGTAGGCTGACTGGGAACATGCATTCCGTCTAATTTTAAATCAGTAATTTTAAAATAAATGTTTTAGGTTAATCTATATAGTTCTTATTTAATCAATATGACTGGCAGCATCTAAAAGATCTAATATTTGCCCATTAGTTGAAGTCAGTCTTCAAACCATTAATTTCTGTTAGCACAGTTCTCCTTTAAATATTAAATTAAACAAACAAACAACGACAACAAAAGCAACTAAGAGAAGTAGTATTCTACTCATCATGCCCTAATGATTTATTAGGATTGTATATAATGCATTCGTCTCAATTGTTTTATTATTATTATTATTATTATTATTATTATTATTATTATTATTATTTTGCATTCCAAAAATATTTTGGATTCTTTCCTTAGAGCTGCAGCAATATGTAATGAAGGATTTGCAAAATGTGTGCCATTAGTGATAGAGTTCTGCCTTCAGCTTAAGCTCTGATGATAACTCTCATTTCTTATTTGTGGGAGAAAAGAGGAAGGAATTACACACCACAGCTTATTGATATTATGATTGAAATTCTATAAACAGTTCTGTTGGCAACACAAAAGCAGGAATAGATTCCAACTCACTCAATTTAACTCTGCTAATGATTTCATCAGAGCTGCTTTTGAAAAATGAAAACCAGTTCAGAATACAAACTCCAGGATGCAATTCTGTCCAATATGAAGCCACATTTACAAAGAGATTGTTCAATATATAAATGTGCTTTAAAATTGCACTAAAGGTCTTTAGCTCCTGTTGGGCCCTGGGACTAATTCCATCAAATCAGGGATTTTAGTGTATATGTATTTCTGAATACGTTTTGCTGAAATTATTGCTGTATAGTTAAGCTTCTGTGAAGAGCTTGAAAATAAAAGGGCTATGTTGCAGCTGGTCCAACAGCTGTTGCATATGCTTATCTGAAGTACTTATAGTTTCAAGTATATGTTTTCAACCATATTTTCTAATAGATCATTCTCTCACTAGTTTTAATATCTTATTAAGAGATTAAAATACATTAGCTCTTTCAAATCCATTAATATAATGCAATGTCTTTTTCAAAAAATATGGAGAATACTTGAAATGTAAAGTAAGTGGTGATCTTGCTACAGATGTCCTTAGACACTCATTCTATGACATATTCAATAGTATAAGAAAAGTAAAATGAAACAGATGGTCTCCACTGCTGAAGTATAAACTGAGACTACTAGGTAATTCCTAATTAATTCTACGTTTTGTTGGCTTTCTGCAGTGGCTTTTCTTTTAAAAAGCCTTCTGTCTCATTAGCTGTGAAAAATCTAAACTACACTCTTATCTGCACATCAAGAGAACTTAAGAAATTTACATCACAACAGAAAGAACTACAAGAAAAAGTGTATATGTACATATAGATAGCTTGCTGTCTTTTCTCTCCAATAAAGAAAATCAACAACATAGATTAAAGTTACATCTACAAAGGTGAATGGTCACTTTTTCTAAGAATGCATTACATTTAAAAATGTTTTCTTTTTAATATTGAAATTTTTGTGAACATTTTGAAAATATATGGAAGTCCAAATACAGTATCATTCAGGAATTTAGTTTTCTGAATCATCACTTCATTTCTTTCTTTTCATTTTTAATGGTATTCATAAAAGGAATGTTGACATCAAAATCAGACTGCTAAAGTAATTAATAAACAGGGAATGAACTATCCTTTCATGCAGTTAGAAAATGTGCTTTCTATATAGAAAACATGAGCTTCTACTTTAAACTCTTGGTGGGAAAAATTGAGGTATTGCCAGGAGATGTCAACAAAAGGTATGAAGTTAGAGAAATCTGCAGGATAGGTATTACATAGAGATACTTTCGTGAAACCAGATTCTTCACTGTATTATAGGTTCAAAGAGCCACAGATTCTTTTTATGGAGAAAGAACTGTAGGTATTTGTCTGTGCTGTCTTAACACTACATTTTTCTCAAGCAGCAGGATAACACACAAGAATGTCAAAGCTATGATTTCCTCTGGACTGTTTTCTGATTCAGACATTCTGCATGTAAACTAGAGTAAAGAACAGATCATTTTGGATAAGCTTGCTTCATGATTTAATTGGCACTTAGACCATGGAGTTGAATAATTGTTTGGTATGTTATGATGTTTAAACAGGGAAAAAAATAAGGAAACAGAAAAGCAAGAAAATACAACAGAAAGACAATAATTCAAAAGGCATTTTTCGCATTAAAAAACAAAGGTCATTAAATGGTAGAGGAATATAGAGAAGGTAACTGAAGTGGAAGATGAAAAGAGAAATATTAAGTGAAAACAAGAAACAAATTGTAAGCATCATATCCTGCAGCTGAATATTGATATTTCCTTTCAGGTTGGTCTGTCAGCACCCCAGCCAACACTACCAGGTCAGAGAGTGGAATTCCCTGAGGATACCTGGTCTGACCTTTAAAGACAGATGTAAAGAAGGCATTCAGAACTTCTGCCTTTTCCTTATCTTCAGTGGTCATATTCCCA
Organism: Perdix hodgsoniae; assembly: GCA_035772895.1. Taxonomy (NCBI): domain Eukaryota; kingdom Metazoa; phylum Chordata; class Aves; order Galliformes; family Phasianidae; genus Perdix; species Perdix hodgsoniae. Next base: position 498,912 of record JAPSGF010000123.1, on the reverse strand, counting down.
GCCTCATCCAGTAAAGAATTAAGATTCTCCTTAGTTCTCCTATTACCACTGATGTATCTGCAAATGAGTTTCTCATTCCATTTTACCCTAGCGGACAGGCTGAATTCAAGCTGGGCTTTTGCTTTTCTGATTTTCTCTCTACAACCTTAACAACTTCTCTGTACTCTTTCTGAGTTGCCCATCCCTTCTTCCACAGGACATAGATTCTCTTTTTCTCCCAAAGCCTCAAGAATACCTCCCTATTGATCTGCACTGGTTTTCTTCCCCACCAGCTTATTTTGCAGCTCAGGGGGACAGCCTGCTCCTGTGCCTGAAACTCAGGGGATTTCCCCTACTAGCCTTCTGAATAATTCAGAATCCACCCTCCGGAAGTCTAAGGTAGCAATTTTGCTACCCCTGGCTCCACCAATAATCAAGAACTCTACCATTTCATGGTCACTGTATCCAAGACAGACCCTGACTTTCACATCACCCACCAGACCTTCTCTGTTTGTGAATAGCAGGTCTAATGGGGCAGCTCCTCTTGTTGGCTGTCTCACCAGCTGTGTCAGAAAGTTATCCTCCATACATTCCAGCAACCTCCTAGACTGCTTCGTCTGTGCTGTGTTGTATTCCCAGCATATGTCAGGGAAATCCCGCATGAGGACAAGGGCTGGCGATCGCACAGCTTCTGCCGGCTGCTTGTAGAACTCATCCGACTCTTCATTCTGGTTCGGCAGTCTGTAGCAGACGCCCAGCAGGAAGTCTGCCGTGTCTGTCCTTCCCTTTGTCTTTATCCATAGGGATTCAACTTGATCATCCCCAGTCTCAAGCTCAATAACATCAAAGCACTCTCTAATATAGATGCAGTCTAAAGATTCTCTAAAGATACATTCCGTGCTTTAATGTAAAGAATACATAATTAACTTCTGTGCAGTTCAATGAATGTCATTTTATTTATGTTAAACCATACATAGTTGGACACAAATTTGCAATTTGCTATAGAAACGTAAAGGGACAATATATAAACAAAATAAACACTTAAATGTCATCTTTGACATTTAAGGAGTAGGGAGATTGTCTGAAAAAAAAGTGTTCATTATTTCAGTATAGGAAAGAAGATCTTTGAAGTAAAAATAGTTTATTATTATTAAATTATTATTAAAAATTAACCAACTAAATTTTGGTCTGAGGAGATTAATTCAAATATATTTATATTTACATAAGGCTAAACAAAATTGCAAAGCATAACAATGACCTTTGTTAAAATCCATTGCAATTTGAGATAAAATTTTGCATAGCTCAGAAATACTCGTAAGTATCAACTTGATCTCTCAGTGTTAAAAGAGACACTTTAATTCATACACTGTGGTGGTTTAATGTTGATGGTCAACTGAGCATCACCATGCCACTCTAATTTCTCTCTGCAGAAGGTCAAGGGGAGCAAATGCAATGTTAAAGCTTATGTGTTGAGACAAGAACAGGGAGATGACTCACTAATGACTGTCATGGGAAAAACAGACTCATCATAGGGAAATAAATCCAATGCATTACCTATTAATAACAGAATAGAGCAGTGAGAACTAAAAGCGAACTGAAAATCCTGTACTGTCTTCTTACTATCCAAACTCTTCTATGTACTCCTCCCAAGCAAGAAGATGAGGAACTGAGATGGTGGTCAGCCCATAATGCTTCATCTTTGCCACTGCTTCCTTCATCCTCACTCTCTTCTCCTGATCCAGAATGTTGTTCCTTGTATAGGATGCCATAATTCTCAAAATAACAAAAGAGTTCTTCAAGAACAGATTCCACATGGAGTTCTCCAAGAACTGCTCCCACGTGAGTTCTTACCATGAGTGCAGTCATTCAGGAGTGTACTGCACCAGCATGGGAACCTATAGGTGCAGCTCCCTCAGACCTCCTACCTCACTGTGGGCTCATCTCCACACGCTGCAGGAGAAATTTTATTTTGACATCTGAAGTATCTCTTCCTCTCCATTCTGTTTACTGACTTCAGGGTTGCTTCTCACTCTATGTTTTTTTCTTTTATATAAATGCTCTCACAGCAGCCTAATAGGGGTCACACATTAGCTCAGTTTGGACCTGCAAAGGTCAATTTTGCAGCATAGTCTGGAATTGACTCTAATCTAACATAAGTCTGCTTCTAGGCTCTTCTCATAGAAGCCACTCTTTCAGTCTCTCACTATGAAAACCTTGTCATGTAATCTTAATACACGCTGTTAAAAATGATGTGTTGATTTAGTAAGGATCCTATTTTAATTATATCCTGTTGTTTTTAAAGTAGACTCTTCCGCTATAAAGAGCTTTCTAATTCCACATCTGATTGAAAACAATATAATACGCCATACTATTTATTGGGCCTGTCACTAGTTTCTTGGCAATACAGATATTAACAAATGAGAACTTTTCACAGACAAGCTTTCTAACCTTCTCAGCAGGACACTGATATTTAGAGATCAGATATGAAAAATCTTATATGTGCCTATGTAACATTTTTCTTCTGAATACACTAATTGTTTTTTATTGCCATTACTGAAAAGAGTGTTCAGCACATTTTTTGTGCTTGCCTTATAGCATCAAATTATCGTAACAGTGAATTTTTATAATCTGAAAAATAGATAAAAATTATCTGCATCCACTAATATTTTTACATCACTTTCGTGGGGGGGGGGGGGGGGGGAGTGGAATTTTATTATGGAAAAATGTTTTATAGAGTCATTCACTACACACATTTATTGAATAAAATCATTAAATAATACCATTCTAATATTAAGATTATTAAAATTATGAATCATCTCTACTTCTGACGTCACAAGTGACAACTTCAAAATTTATTTAGTTTGTGATTTCATGTGCTGAAAGCATTTTTTTTAATGCTTTTTGAAACAGCGCAGTTTATTTCATTATTTAGGGCAGTACATCTTATTCCACTAAATTACTTTACAAACATACCATGTTTGTTGATTACTAGGTTCACAGGACATAGTTACAGGGCATAGTTACACAGCACATACACACACTTGTACTACTTGATTTGCAGAGTAAATACTGGGATGAGTACAGGTATGTCTGAACATACACATTGCCAAGTATGTTCTCACGGCACATAGGAAATAATTATAATCTATGACATGAATGAGTCAGAAAAAAATGTTGGCTTGAGCAGCACAAAGTCTTATTAGGAAAAAAAAAAATCTAATCAGCTGCCATCAGTTAGCTTATGAACTATACAACCCATGAAAAAGTTAAGATGAAATTGTAGTGCATTGTTTAACTTTCCAATGGTTCAGTAATGAGAGCACATTTTTGGTTAAGAAGGTTTTCTGTAAACTACTAACGGATAAGTAACATCACCATCGAAAATGTTTGGCTACATTAGCAATGCACTTATTTTTAAAAGTTTTTTTTAGAAAGTGATCATTAGCTGCAATTTCTGATATTTTGTTGGTTTTGAGTCATCCATTTACAGCATTATTAATACATATGTTCCTCTCCATCTACTGATCACCAATTCCCTTGTTGACAGATGTCCTCTATTGCAATTGTGCTTTTGAATTGGTAGATTTCACTAGCATTGCTATTACAACCATGGAATGATATGAATAATTTTAAGATGTGATGGAACAATTTTCTTATGCTGTTTAATGACAATATTATAATTTTGTACCAAATTACTGTTAAAGGATATTTTAAATCACTTCAATAAATCTTAAAGTGATTTTCAGATATCACTTAATGTTTTCCAGTTGACATAACAAATGAATCATTTCAGATTTCATTTACAGCTCTTTAGAATATGTCACCAAACTGTTTAGAACTAGTTTCAAAATGAGACAAAAAGTAAATCATTTTGAGACACCCCAGAACAATTTCTACAATTATAAGTGTTATGAGATAATTTGTAAATCACTGTAGACTGCATATCAACTCATGTTTTTGTAATATAGCAGAAGCAACAGAAACAAAATTCTGTTACAGTGAGGCATTCCCTTTTCCATCTAATCACTTTGCTTAATAGTTTCTCGTATTGACACATTATGACTTCATAATAAGGTGTAGAGTCGGGTTTTAAATTAATTTGTCAGAAATTTGAATTGAATTGTGCAATACAAGAGTTCTCATAGAAGAGCTGACCAAATTGTTGTTGTCTACACAACAGTGTTGGCAGTCTTCACATGAGAGAGTTATTGCCAAGGGATAGAAAATTCTTCTCTAAATTATGAAGCAAGTGCAAACTCCATTATAAAGTATTTATAGTCTCTGAATATAATATAAAAATTACTCCAACTTATATTGATTCCTCTGAGCATCATAAGTAATACAAACCAAGAACTTTCTATATCATACATATTTTTTATATTAGATAATATTACGTAACAGTTTTCCATTCAATTCCAGGGTGTGATGGGCCACTGGAAAATGTTGACCAGAAACACTGTGGATGATCCCTTTCTAGAAGTGTTCAAAGCCAGGTTGGATGAGGACCTGGACATCTTCATCTATTGCAGAGGGATTGGAACTATACAATTTTTAAGTCTCCTTTCAACCCAAACCATTCTACATTTCTATGATACTAGAGTTCTGTGGCTTCTTTGATTATCCAAGGCAAAATATGCACAGATTTAATGCAAAGATGCACTGAGAACATCATAAAGTGAAATCTTACTATTTGTATTACGCCTAAAAAAAACCCCACAAAATATAAATGAATTATAATAAACACTTCTCCTAAGATTACCCTTCAAATTATGACACATGATTCATTAATAATATCCCCTTTAAAATATAAATGTATATTTTCTATACCTATTTCTATTTTCTCACCTTCCCACGATTAAATATTTGTTGATGACAATATAAGTATAGAACAAATTTTTAAAACTTATTCGAGACAATTTTTGACTACACCAGGAAGTAAATCATATTCTTCCAGACTATGGTGAATCTCTTCAGATGACAATCATGCTAAAAGACATTGACAGAGAATTAGTATTAGAATATAGACCATACAAATAAATGCATACAGCCATATATCAATTTTCTGAATAGAGAAGATAGAGAGGAAGGTAATACTAAAATCTACACTCAGTTCTAAAACAGTTGCAGAACTGAAATGGCAGGCACAATACCATGTATGCTAGACAAATTTTCTTACACTGATAAAGTGTATTTCATTTTTGATCCATGAACCTTCTATTTTCCAGTCTCAAGACTCTCATGAGCACAGATTATCAGTCATGCAGAAATATATTCTGGTTCTGTGATATAGACTAATGTTCACTGAAGATTAAATTAGGAAACAAACTTATTGCATGTTTGACCTAGTAGAGATGTCAAGAAAAACTGCTAGTGGAGAAAGGGCAAAGCACAAAACTGCCACAACATCTAGTCTTTTAATTTTATGTGTTTTTTGTTTTTAAGTTCACTTTTTCTTGTGCTTCATTCCATCAGCAGAAGCAGGGAAGTCATGCCTGACAGTGTTTTTGATGAGAAATTGCAGAGGTAAGAAAGAGCATAGAAAAAGAACAAGATATACCTTTTTATTCTATGCCTGAGAGAGCCACTCTTGCTCTAAGAGAGAAGAAAAGAGATCTTTCAGTTTGCTTTAGGTTATCATGTACTGGCTAGCATTTACGAATGGACTATTTTCTTATATTTGTGACTTTTGAAAAAAGTAATATATATTGAATTCAACTTCCATCAGAAGTGTTTAATTAAACAACAGAAAGAGTAATATGTTTACTGTCTACAATATGCATTATGTCCTTTCCTTTAGAAGTCACTAGTATTGTGAAAAATTGCTGCAACAAAGGGTAGTCATTGGACAAAAAGCTGCTTTAAAATATCATCTTGTAGCATAATGATTGGTAAATGTTCTCTTTGTACTGATCTTTTCTATGGTTTTCCTCAAGTAATTTTTTATTTTTAAAATAATAATAATGTCAATAGATTAGTACTTTAAAGTAGTCACGGTTTGTTATCTTTTTCTTCTTTCCTTGTGGGAAATGGAGACATTAACAAGAATTCCGTACTTAAGTGAATTTGTAGATTATTTGTTACATTCCACTCATCACAAAGACAACATTGACAATGGACTGAAATAGTATAGTCAGTTCTTGGAAGAAATAGAAAATAAAGATTTTGTTGCATAATTAGTTCTGCTTATATTTTTAACTAATTTTGATGCAGTAGTAAAGGAACAGTAGTGAACTTGGCAGACAGTACCAGTCTGTAATGAAGGATGAAGGTGGATCAAAAGAGAAAATTGATACAAATAACAGACTAGAAATGCATATGAAAAAGCCACAAAATAAAATTATGTTTTGAGAAAGTGAACAATTTAGGGACTCCTATATTTTATAGAAAATATCAGGAAGTCATTTATACTGGGAGAAAACATGGATCATCTAGTAAAAAACTATTTTGAAGAGCATGTTAAATTTAATTATCTGGAATAAATTTTCTAAGGTCATTATTGAAGGAGAAATTTACCTCTTTGACAAAACGTATCAAGGTTTTACCTCACCTATGTTCTTCATGTCCAGTTACAAAAGCAATATTCCTAAAAATATTGTCGCCTGGTTTTATGGAATTTTCATGAGCCTAATCATATGAAAGACTTAAAATGAAATGTAAAGTTTTTGCTGACTAGCCTAGCTCACAAAACTTTTCACAATGTGTAGAAAATTATTGTGTGAGGAGTTAAATCTTTGTTGGTATAGTAGTATCTGCTCAAATGTGTATACAGAAAAAGGTAAAATTTTAATTAATTTGAAGTAATAATTTACTAGTGAATGTACATACCTGGAACAATATTATCCTCAAAACACTGCCGTCTTTAGTAGATGGAAAATATTTTGGCATCTTGTGCGTAATTATCCAACTGTAGCTATTATAACAAAAAGAGCTACTTTTCCATATTCTTTCCCATTACAGTGTTTTAATCAAATGTTAAAAATGAATCTGAAAGGCAAAGCATTTGCAACAGTGGTGCTATTGTCTCTTTCTGCAGCATGAGCATTGACTTCTTGCCACAGTCAATTACTTAACATACAACACTAGATGAAGTAGTGAAAGCTGAAAATATGCCTCCAGGCATCAAAACACCAGGGGATTAATACTAATGTTTCATTTACATGCAAGAAAGGAAATGTTATGTTGCTCAACTTCACAAAGGAAGGGAAAAGGAAAGAGAGAAAAAAAATCTATTTTCTTTGCACACATTTTAAAAAGGGAAGAAAATATTTTTTCAGGCCTGACATATTACCCACAACAATTGACATTCATGATATAAAATACTCCCACATCGAACTCAGTACTCAAGTTACATACTAGGTGCCATATTATGTATTGCCAACAAAATAAAAACAAATAAAAACAGCTACTATATTCTTCTACTTGAGTAGTACCATATCCCTTGTTTCTATTTCCAGGCTTTGTAAAACACTGTAATGCCACCAGTCAAATATATATCTTTTAATTCCTCGTGTAATAGAGAATATGTTAACAAATCAAGATCCAGGCTGCATTTTAGAGAATTTTAAACAAGTTTGAAGACATGAAATCTCTTTAGTTCCATTTCTAAAAAAGCTCTTCATTAGCTTATGCCTTAAGAGACTGAAAAGCAGACTGGTTTGCTTTTTCTAGCTAATACTCTTTATTCTAAATATATATATTTATGCAACACTGAATATATTTTCTAATATAACATTACAGTTATTCTGAGTACACAGAAAAGATCGTCAGACTTTCCTTGACTTGGTTTGGATTTACTACATCAAAAGACTACAGGTTGCAAATGGTGTCCATCATAATCACTAAGTTTATTTCCTCACATCCCAGGTAAAGCAAAACATAGATATTAGTCACAGGGAATAGACATGATGACCTGGACTGAGTGTGCTCTCACTAAGTTTGCAGATGACAAGAAGTTAGGAAGAAATGTCTGTCTTCCAAGGACCAGCAGTTTCAGGCTGGAAATCAGGAAAAAAAAAGTTATTCATAGAAAGAGTGATAATGAACTGGAACAGGCTGTCCAGGGAAGGGCTGGAGTCATTGTCCCTGGAATTTTTAAAGAAAGATATTACATGTGGCACTGTTGAATGTGGTTTAGTGGGTACGGCGGTGATTGGTTGAGGGTTGGACTAGATGACCTTACTGGACTTTTCCAGTAATAATGATTCTTTTAATTTATGTTCATTGTACCAAACTAATGCAGTTCTATCTCATGTAACTTTTAAAGGTGTTTTGCCTGAAAGGGATGCTTTCAAACATTTCTTGAAGTTTCTAATTCCTGTTTATTTTCTTACATTAATTTTCTATGAGTTCAAAGGGAAGTATCCACCAAATCATTCTAGCATAATAATTTTATCTTTTTCTATTTAGCAATAGAATCATTTCTCTGCCATCTTGAGTGTACAGATAATGCTGTTTCATTTGACAGCAATGATCACTTCAGTTTTCTAGTGCACAGAAAGGCTTATTACCAAAAATCATCTCTGATCAATGGTTTGACATATAGAATAGGTTACACAAACCAAATAAGATCTCTTATTTATTTATTAACTGCTTCTAAGAAAAAAAAAAAAAAAAGATGAAGATCAGTCTCAGCACTGACGCACTGACCTCTGAAGGGGACACCACTCATCACTGATCTCAATCCATTGACCACTGTTCTCTGGATTTGATCCTGCAGTCCATTGAGCAGTTCACCCATCTAATCCATATCTTTCCAATATGGTAAGAAGGATTTTCTGGGGTACCATGTCAAAGGCATTCCCAAAGTCCAGATAGATGGCTCTTCCCTTGTCCACTGGTGCAGTTACATCATCATAGAAGGCCACTAAGTTATCTAGCAGGATTTACCATTGGTGAAGCCATGCTGATTCTCCCATATCATCTCCCTGTCTTACATGTGCCTTAGCATAGATTCCAAGAGGATTTGCTCCATGATCATTCTCAGCACAGATGTCAGTGGTTGCCAGGGTCATTCTTTATATCTTTTTTAAAAATGAGTGTGTTGTTACCTTTTTACCAGTCATCCAGGACCTCACCTGATTGCCACAACATTTCAAATACATTGAAAGTGGCTTAGTGACTTCATCAGCTAGCTCCTTCAGGCCTCTGGGATGCATCTCATTGGGATCCATAGACTTGCGTTTTTTCAGGTTACTCGGATGGTCACAATCCTGATCTTTGCTTACACAGGGAGGGATATTTCTTCACCAATTCCCTTCTACAAAACAAAGCATTCAAGGGCTGTGTGATGAGCAGTTATCAGAGAAGACCAAGGTGGAAAGGTTGTTGAGTACCTCACCTTTCTCTTTATCTGTTGTTGCCCGTTTGCCTGTGTCAATCACTAGGGGAAGTATACCTTCCTGGACTTTCCTTTTCTGGTTGAAGTGCCTGTAGAAGCCTATCTTCTTCTTGTCACCTCTTGCCAAGTTTAGTTTAAGCTGGGTCTTGGCTTTCCTGACCTTACCCTTACACAGCCTAGGAGCTTCACATAGTACCTGTCCCTGTTTCCTTTTCTTCCTTAAAGATTGCTGTCACTGCTCCACACACTTGTCCATGAGGACAATTTACCAAGATGTATGGTTAACTAACAACTTGAGAGCTGAAAGTTAGATTTCCTAAAATTTATCTCCCTAATTTCAGTCTTTGCCTGTCTCACTGTCTCATATCCCTCAAGAACATAAACTCAATCATAGCATGGTCACTACAGCCCATGTAACCTCCAATCCTGATGTCAATTAGCTCATTTGCATTGGTGAGCAGCAGGTCCAATATTACATCCCTCCTAGAGGGACTGTCTATTACCTGACTCAGGAAGTTATTCCCAATGCATTCCAGGTGCCTCCTGGGTTGCCTGCAGCTCATCATGCTACTTTTCCAGCCATTGTCTGGATGGTTGAAGTCTCCCAGCAGAACGAGCACTTGTAATCACAACTCCTCTTGTACCTGGTGGTAGAAAGCCTCATCAACAGGCCCTGCTTGATCAGGTGGCCTATAGTAGACATCAGTCACAAGGCTCCTTTTGCTGCCTTAGTTGCTGTCATCCATAGACTTTCAACTTGCACATGACTATTCTCAAGGGACAGCTTTTCACATTTTATTCCTTTCCTGATGTAGATAGTAATGTCCCCTCCCTTCCTTCCTCACTTGTCCCTTCTGAAAAAACTTACAGCCATTGCTAGCCAAACTACAGTCATGGGAACTATTCCATCAGGATTTGGTGACAGCTGCAACATCACAGTTTTCTAGTTGCATGGTGGCTTCCAGAACCAAGGTGTGTGCATTGCTGCATAGGTACTTCATCTAGGCAGATATTATCTCTTTCTTACAGGATAACTCCCTAATTCCTTTTAAATATCTCCCTTGATTTTCCACATTGCTTTCTTCTATTGCTCCAGCAGCCACTGCTTCATCATCATAGGATTTCATATGTGTTGCAGTGTTGCCAGTCCCCCTCCAGGCAGGTCAAGGGCTCCTGCTAGTACCTGTTCTTCTAATACAGCTATTTAACTTCATTCACCACTACTCTCTTGGCCTGGCCGTCTGGTCACTTTTTACACAGTGAAGAATATACTGGTCCAAGCCATGGGCTGCCAGCTTCTCCAGAAGAATACTGTGGGAGACAAAGGCTTTACTAAAGTCCAGGTAGATTACATCTACAGCCTTTCACTTATCTGATAGGCAGATCAACCAGTCATAGAAGGGGGTCAAGTTGGTAAAAATGACCTGCCTTTCATGAATCTGTGTTGGCCAGGCCTGATCAGCTGGAATGAGAAATCTCCATTCTCAACTGTCCTACCATTGCTTTCACAGGATATAAGGTTGGCTATTTTTTTTTTTTTTCTTTTTTTTTCCCTCCTTCCTGGAGAAAGCTAAGTTGACTATTCTTTTGCCGTACAGGGACAGCCTCCTCTTGCAGCTTCAAGGTCATTCAGAGTTCCTGGCCTCCTTTGCCATTTATAACTACCTCCCAAAGGACATCATCAACCAGGTCCCAGGAGGCCAAAATTAAGCCTCCAAAGTCCACAGTACAAGTTCTGCTGACCACTTTCCTTTTTTGGTCAGGGATCAAGAACACTATCACTTTGTGATCAATCTGCTTTAGATGGCCTGCAGCCATTACATCACCTTTGAGAACTTCACTTTTAAAAAACAGCAGTTCACACATTCCAGGAATCTCCTAGTATGTATCTCCTCAACTGTTTTTTACTTACAGTGGACATCTGAGAAGTTGAAATTTCCCATGAGAACAAGCACTAATAAATACAATGTTTCTTCTTGCTGCTTGTAGAATGTTTCATCACCTTCATTCTGGTTGAATGGTGTGTAGTATGTTCCAACAAATGTATCTCTTGTATTTGCCTTTCCAATGACTGTTATCAAGATATTCTTGATTTGATTCATCACCACAGCTAAGCTATTGTTACTTACATGTAAACTATTCCTTATACTTCATCTCCATTATAATAAAAGTAAGATATAGCAGATGGGAATTTTAGTTGAAAGAAATCAACCAACCAACCAACCAACCAAGAAAAAGTTTTCTTTCTTTTTTTTTTTTTTTCTTCTATTTAATTCTTCTTATTATCATTGAATACCCACCCTGTAATAACAGGAAGCATGTCTGTGAACAAATCTTAACATTCCTTAGTTTTGAAAGTTGAGATTTTATCACCATTTCCTCATCATGATGTAAAAATGTATACTGAGTTATAAGTAACATAATTACTCTAAGGTTAATATTTGATACATACACACATAGATATGAAGGAAAGTGTACACCTTGTCCAACTAAATCCACAAATAAGTAGAACTACTTGAAAGTACTGAAAATAAAGTTAATACAGACATGATGTAATACTATTTGTATTTGAGTGTTTTGTTTGTTGGTGTGTTTTTCTCTCATTTAGATTATAGACTCCTAAAATCCATATTGTTAGTCAAATGTTAGACCTTGTTTACTTACACTCAAAAAGATTTTTTTTCTTTTCTCTTCATTAAAATAATTCTATCACTGTTTTTCTTTCAGTTCTGTTGCTACACGTAGTCAAATCTCTCCAATTTTATCAGTCTGTGCTATAATGAATGACAGCAGAAAAGATATAGTGCTGCGTTAAATTAATAACTGAATAAATCTTATCATAGTTATGTTTCCTATATATCTGTCAGAGTTATCTCTAGGTCTGTCTTTGTCAGTGACAGGGGTACTGCAGGCCCACAGGACCAGCAGCCTGAAATAGAGGTGGGGGGACCCACAGATCTGCACCACGGGAAAGGGGAAATGGGCGAACTGTAGGAGATGAGCCTAAAAACAGAACAGCAGCAATGATCCGGGGAGGAAAGATAATTTACTAAATTTGATATCAGAATGCAAGATAACACAATATAATACAATATAATTGGAATTGAGTCTAATAAATCAAATAAAATGAGAGAGTGTCATGCATTGCTGATTCAAGCAGGAAAAAGAAAACAAAAGAGCAGTCTCATGACTCACAAACAGTTTTATCTTTCCCTGTGAACGCAAAGTCCTCTGGGGTATGAAGTTCTTCTCTTCTGAGAACCAGGTATCCCAAAAAATTGGCAGTCCATGGAATTGGAATATTAACTCTTTAACTCCCAGTGCTTTATGTGATGTTATAATGCGGAATACCAGTAACAAAAATCATAAAACCATAACAGTATCTCAACAAATCAACAAATCATGAACAATCCAACAAATGAACAATGTAACCAAACTGTCAAACAACACTGACAATGATTGGTAAACAGATGGTAATAGTTCTCACACAAATGCTCAGATAAGGGTAATGCAAGTATCTTGGTTCAAATTTGGAGATGTTACGCAGTTTCATTTACCTTTGTGTACTGATTTGAAATGGCAGGATTCAGACAGAATAGAGCAACAGGAGAAAGACATGTAAGCAAAAACAGTTAAAAATAAAAATTAGGAAGTCCAAGGTGATTAAGCATACGTGAGCTTAAACATGAATTACTGGAAATTAATGAATTACTGGAGTAAATATTGACAATGACAAATAACTAAATATATAGATTCTTACTAACATGGGCTCTGATTTCTAAGAATAAGGAGTAAATCTAACATTTTTCTAAACACTAATATATGTTGAATCTAAAAGTGATTATTTGTCTTTATAGAAATACCCATGTATGTATATACCTACAGGTAAAATTAAAAAATAATAAATACTTTTCAAATTCTATGAGTAAGAGTTAAATGGGAACTGGGAAAAGATAATTCTAGGCACATGTATTTCAGATACAGAATATTGTAACAAGTAAAACAAATGTATTTAAATGTTTTAGCAAAATAGAGACAGTAATAACTCTGAAAGTTATTTCAAACAGACAAAAAAAAAAACAAAAAAACCCTACACTTTGATTATGTTAATTATTCTATCAGCACCAAAGATTTTCAAGATTTATCTACATTTGTCCTGTCTACTATGTATACATCAGCTGACCATATGGAGGGTTTGTGTGAATGCTCCACAGGTATTCAAGACCTTACTGGAGATGAACCTAGGAATCCTGATCTGCTGTGCGGCAACCTGATCTGCTTGGAATTAAGTGATTTTTAAGGATCCTTACAACCCAAGCTATTCTGTGATTTGCATTTCCCTTTTCCAGCCAGTATAATGCACAGACAGCAAATGTTGCTCAAGTACAAAATTTCTTATGAGTGATTAACAATTAGTCAAATTGTTTTTTTTGAGATTTTGGAATTCTAATATATAATGAAAAGAATGCCATTTGTTTATATTTAAACTAATCTTTTTGTGGCATACACAATATTAAAAAACTTCTATACATTGTCACGGCGTGAACTATATCAATCTATGCCCGTGACAGGGGGCAGTAGGCCCCTTCTCCTGCCCCTCCACCCCCATCCCGGCCCCACAAAATGGGAAGGAAGGAGGGGTGAAAAAAACAGTGGCAACAATCTATGGAGGAAAACTTATTTTACTAACTATGATATTGGAATGCAAAATAACACAGTATAACACAATCTAATTGAAATTGAGACTAATAAATCAAATAAGATAGGAGAGAGAGAGTTCCCAGGACCGAGTCAAACCTGAAGATCTTGGAATGGCCAGGAAAGCACCCCCCAGCACCCACTGCCAGGCAGTAAGAGACTGCCCCACCCGGAAGGGTCAGATCCCATGACTTCCATCATGTACAGGGATAGGTCCATGGAGCTGGAGCATTAACACTTCAGTTCCAGTACACTACATGATGTGTTGATGTGGAATACTGAAAAACAAAAAATGTAAAACCATGACATACATGTTATTAAGTATATTAACATGTCAAACCTTTCTTTTTAATAGACTAATATTTACATTTGAATATAAAATATCTGGGAAGAATGTCAGAATAAATGCTCTTACAATGGGGATGAAGAAGACCTCTGTGAGGATTAGCTCCTCTGTGGGGGGTTCATTTCCTGAAAGAACTAGAGGCTACATTCATAGGGTTAAGTGGAAGCAAGGTGGGATTTTTGTTTTGTTCTTGTGTGTGATTTTTTTACTTGTTTTTGTTTTCTCCAAGGTACTATCTTAATGGATATCATTAAAAATAAATAAATAAAATTATATGGAATTTAATTAAATATGGAATATATCTATGCAACATATAAGTCAAAATACAAGAGCTTCAAATTATATATATATATATATGTATATGTATATTAAGACTAATAAGTACATTTTTCAGTTATTTTTATGACATTGTAAAGTTCTAGAAATTGCCAAGGTTTACTGTCACTAAAATAGGAAAAAAACTTCCTATTGATTTGAGTTTGTCCTAAACTGTCTGTAGTGAAATAACCATATCAGAATATAAAAATATTGCTTTGAAATGAACTGCACTGTAAAAAACAGCTGGACAGACACTTTAACTACTGTTATGATAGGACAAAGGGAAATGATTTCAAACTAAAAGAGGAGAGATTTAGTTTGGATACATGAGAGAAAAAAAAAACAAAAGGTTTTTTATGATAATCATATTGAAGCACTGGAATATGTTGCCCAGAGAAGTGGTGAATGTCTTGTCCTTGGATACATTCAAAATTAAGCTGGATGGGGCTCTGAGCAACCTGATCTAGCTGTAGATGTCTCTGTTCGTTTCAGGGGAGCTGGACTGGATGACCTTTAATGGTCCCTTCCAACTCAAGAGATTCTATGATTCTATGACTGTCTAATTAACTTCATTAGTAATAGCGAGAAAGAATTTCAATAATTCTACAAAATTTTGACTCTACAGAAGCTCTTGCAAGGATTAGGACTAAATGTTGCTTTTTCAGAACTAGGTAATCACCATAATTTAACCATACCTGGGAAAAAGCATTTATGTAGAGTCTAGATAATGTTTAGTACTCCAAATGATTTATTACGTAACTATGCCTTTATGCTGAGGCATACTTTTGTTTTAAATGAATACTGATGATGCCCTGGTAGTCTGTTTTCCTATTAATAGGATTTTTTAAAATTTATTTATTTTTCTGATACACTACAGAAATAACTTGTGAGATGAACATAAAGATAAACCACAACCTTTAAAAAATGAACTTTTACTACTAAGCAACAACTTAAAGGGAAATTATAAAAACAATAGAACCAGAGAATGATAGAATGACTTGGTTTGGAAAGAACCATAATGGTTTTCTATTTCCAAACCCCCCATCATAGGTAGGGTTTCCACCCAAAAGGATAGGCTGCCCCTTCCACCCTGACCTTGAATACCTCCACAACTTCTGAGCAAATTGTTCCAATTCCTTGCCATCCGCTTTCCTCCTAACAACCAATTTAAACTTCTTCAGTTTAAAACCATTCTCTCTTGACCTGTCACTGTCTATGTAAAAAGTCTCCCTTCTGTTTTTAAATTCCCTTTAAGTACTGAAAGCCAACAATGAGATCTTCCCTTCTCTGGGATGAAAAAGCTGAGGTGTCTCAGCCTTTCTTCATAGGAGTGGTGCTTCAGCCTTCTGATAATCATCATGACCCTCCTCTGGACCTGCTCCGACAAATCCATGACTTTCATGTGCTGGAGACCCCAGACCTGGATGCTGCTCTGCATGTTGGGCCTCACGAGGACAGAGTAGAGTGGGACAATCACCTTTCTTGTCCTGCTGACCACCCCTCTTTTGGTGCATCACAGGATAATGTTGACCTTCTGGGCTGCAAGTGTATGCTGCTGGCTCATGCCACACATTTTCATCCACCAAAACTCCCAAGTCCTTCTTTCCAGAGCTGCTTTCACTGAGTTCTTCTCCCAGTCTAAACACATTTTTGAATTTCAACTTTCTGCACTAGGCCATGCTGAATCTCAATAAGTTTTCATGGCCCTACTTTTCAAGTCTGTCCAGCACCCACTGGATTATATCCTTTCCTCCTGTTGTATCAGCTGCACAGATCAGCTTAGTTTCATCAGTAGACTTTCTGAGGATACATTCAAACCCAGTATCAGTCCCAAGATAAAACCCTGGAAGACATAACTCATCACTTCTCTCTACCTGGACACAGAGCCATTGACCACAACCCTCCGGCTGTTACCATCCAAACAGTTCCTTACCCACTGAATGCTCCATCCTTCAAGTTCATATCTTTCCAATTTAAAGATAAGAATGTGATGTATGTCTATGACAGTATCTTTGTAGAAATCCAGGAGATGACATCAGTTGTTCTTCCTTTGTCTACTGGTGCTATCACCTCATCATAGAAGGCCTTGAGATTGATCACGCATGATCTGCCCTTGGTGAAGTCATGCTGGCTGTCACAGATAATCTCCTTGTCTTGCATGTACCTTAACATTGCTTCCAGGACCATCTGCTGCATGATCTTTCCAGGCACAGACATGAGACTTACCACCATGTTGTTTCCCAGATCTTCCTTTCTACCTTTCATAAATATGGGAGTAAAAAAAAAAAAAGAAAGAAATCAACTTTTTACACAGGCTAGATAATGATAGGACAATTAACGTTTCCTGGGTTAGTAAGTTACTTACTTAAGTAACAAGTAATAAGTGTCTGAAGAAGTAAAATAGAAAGGGACAGCCTACTTCAGAAGTAGGTAATGCCTCTTATTTATTTCCATTGAAACAACATATTTCAATTGAAATGGAACAGCAGATACAAAGAGTTAAATAAATAGAGCAAAGCCTCAACTACAAAACACTACCTTTCAACAAAGTCACCATCATAAGCTATGTATTTTTGCCGGTGATGAACCAGAGTCTGCATACCACACTTGTAAAACTTCGCACAAGTTGAGGTGACCCACTGCCTCAGTTGCCTCTGCTGAAACACACCATCCATTACCTCACTGTGCTCGCATCCTCTATTTGATCTCCAGAAATGTTCAGCTACTGTCAGTGAATGTCATTGGGTGCCATTTTTTTTCTGTATGGAGGAATTCAATGCTACTCCTTTGCTTCATACTCACTTCCATGTCAGGTGTTATTTTGTCAGACTACACCTTTGCTGTTATCCACTGCACAGCAACAAAATGCAATGGAGTATTGGTGGGAAGGTTCACGCTCTACTGCCCCACACCAATATTTTCCTCTGATGTTAACATAATAAAATGGGGGGCAATACTTTCAGAACATACTTCATGAAATAGAAGGCTTAATTTTCAGAGCAACATTTGTATATCTTAAACAGAATTTAATTTTGAATTAAAAATAATAATAGTAATAATGTCTCTAAATGAGTTCCCAAAATGTTCTTCCACTGATTTCCTACTTCATAATCTGAAATTGTTATCTGAGATGTGAGTTAGCTTGGCATAACACTTAAAAATCTGAAGATTTTAGTGTTCTATTACCTTTTATCTATAGTGGAAAAATCTTACTAGCATGAGTCTACTGCCTTTAAATATTCTCAAGTTCAGTTAGGATTAAAATGTTCCACACTTTCAAGATTTTTCTCATTATAAGCATTCATTATACTCTACATATATGGAATTTATGATTATTTTTTCTATAGCTTAGACTACTATCTTACAAATCTTAGCTATTGGGTATAGCATATCTCAACAGAAGTAAGTTTTGCTGATTTCAAAATCAGCAAAGAAGCCTTACAATTTTAAATTCTTGCTAAATTCTTGCAAAAATTAGACTTTACTTTATATAAATATATGTATTTTTATCTTTAATTTTGAAAACGTGTTGCAAAAAATATGATTAGGTTATAGCATCAACCCATGTAAAGTACAGTAATAGTTGAACTCTTTGAAGTTAACAAATACAAGAAAAAACTTCATGGATTAGCCATATAATACTGTACTAGGGAAACTAGAGGTCTAAATAGTACCAGCAGATAGGATGAGGAAGCTGTGTAAGAATGTTAGCAAACATGTTAGCAAAAGAAAAGAAACTCATAAAGAAATGGCAGTGTAGATAGTGTTCTAGCAAGTACAACATTACCAGTGGTCATACAAAGAAAGATCCTTGGTAGGTATGTTCTAGGCTGAATAATACCAATATTGTTTTTGTTGAAACATAATCACCAGGAACCTAAATTTATTAGAGAGAACAGACACAGACACAGAATCGTAGGGGTTGGAAGGGACCTCCAGAGATCATCGAGTCCAACTCCCCTGCCAAAGCAGGATCCCTACACCAGGTCACACAGGTAGGCATCCAGGCGGGTCTTGAATATCTCCAGAGAAGGAGACTCCACAACCCCCCTGGGCAGCCTGTTCCAGTGCTCCATCACCCTCACCATAAAGAAGTTCTTGCGCACATTGGTGCGGAACTTCCTATGCTCCAGCTTCTGGCCATTTCCCCTTGTCCTGTCTCCGCACACTGCTGAAAACAGTCTGGCCTCGCCACTTTGCCCCCCACACCTTAGATATTTATAGACCTGGATCAGGTCCCCTCTCAGTCTTCTCTTCTCAAGGCTAAACAGACCCAGATCACTTAGCCTTTCTTCACAGGGGAGATGCTCCAGGCCCTTCACCATCTTTGTGGCCCTCCGCTGGACTCTTTCCAAGACATCCCTGTCTTTTTTGTACTGAGGAGCCCAGAACTGGACACAGTACTCCAGATGAGGCCTTACCAGGGCAGAGTAGAGGGGGAGGATCACCTCCCTCGACCTGCTGGCCACGCTCTTTTTAATGCACCCCAGAATGCCATTGGCCTTTTTGGACACAAGTGCACACTGCTGGCTCATGGCCAACCTGTCATCCACCAGGACACCCAGGTCCCTCTCCGCAGAGCTCCTCTCCAGCAGGTCATCCCCCAACCTGTACCGGTGCATGCAATTATTCCTCCCTAGGTGCAAGACTCTACACTTGCTTTTGTTAAACCTCATCTGGTTTCTTACTGCCCAGCTCTCCAGCCTGTCCAGGTCTCGCTGAATGGCAGCACAGCCTTTGGGCGTGTCAGCCAATCCTCCCAACTTCACTTGTCATCCTTCACTTGTCATTTGGGGCCACAAGAAACAAGCAGGGCAAGGTAAAAGATGAGGCGTGGCAGAAAATGAGATAAAGAATTTAAAATGTAGAATCATAATCTACTAAGACAATTTTCCTTATTCCTTACTTCATTCTACTAAAGACAGAGTAACATTCTTATGAACTTTTCCTATATCATATCAGCTATATATATTATTTCAGAGCAGGAAGAAAACATCCCATGAAATTTTGTCTCTTTTATTTTCCTATTTTTATTGCTGGATAGTAAACAATTACTCTTATTTATAACAAAAAAAGTGGAGACAAAAAAGAGTGGAAAAGCTGAAACTAAAACATTCATTGCAGAACTACCACAACTTTTAATTCCAAAATTTAGGATCATGAAAATGTCAGGAGAATGGCATAGGATGCCTTGGCAGCAGTGTCTATTACCTCAATGCCCAGTTTGCTTGCAAGTATCAGAAGAGTTAAAGCATGACACTTCCTAAATCTGGAAGCTGTGTATTTGTATACATAAAAATAAATTGCATCACTCTTTTTTGAATCTTTTTTTGTTACATGAAACACCCTTGTTCATCAAATTATAACAAAACATTTTTATTCCCATACAAGAACATGAACAGTCACACTCTGATTAATTTGGTTTAAATTAAACATCAGCACACTGTCAGCTATATTAATCTTGGGTTTGGAGGTAAATAGCAGAGTTCAGCACTAAGAAGAGTATTCTCCTGTGGGTTTGTTCTGACTCAGGATAGAGCATTTTGTAAATGTTACTAAGCCTCTTCCCTTGTGTAAGCGTATGTATTGCACATGTGTAGCTCTTTATCCCTTTAGTAAGTAAATCTCGTGTGCTGGAAATATAGAAAATGCAAAAGACCATCTGGGCATCACTGACCCAGTCTTCTTAAATCTGGCAGTCAGTTACACAGCATACAATTCATTTATTTCAGTGTAAAAATTCCCCTAGTCTGTTATCTTAGAAAACATATTCAAGGGAGAGCTGTTTTGTTTGTTTGTATGTTTTGTTTTCCCAAGTATGAGCTTTTCACCTTTATGTCTGCAAAACATAAGTATTTGATATTACCATCTTGAGACAGAAAGCAGCTGAAAAATGAGTACTTGATATCTTGTCTAGTTATTCCGGAAGGAAATGTAACTAAGTTAGTATTGGATGACTGTGTCTGGACTTAGCTTAAATACAAACCAACTTCTCTATTTGTTGGAAGACCAGACAGATGTAGAGAGATAATTTTAATGTATTCATATCCCTCTTATATTTCACCAGATACCTTAAGTCCCTTGGTTGGAAATATACTTAAGTCAAAATTGCTGATACCATTTTCCTATTCAACACCAGATAGGGTTGTTACACTATTAAATATATGAATCTAGGAAGGATTTCAGATTGATACAGTTCACAATAAAACTCTTCTTATTCAATAGTTGTCCATCTCTTTTTTCAGAGTAAGTAAAAGTAAATTCTCAAAATAATGTAGTAATAGCTATAAAATAGAAGATAGAATAAAATCATGGGTAGAATTTCTTGTCTCAGCATGGGACAAGAAACATATGCTAACCATCAGTACTGGTGTCTTCACAGTAATTTATTCTCCCCTCCACCCCCAAAACAAAACAGAACAAAACAAACAAACAAACAACAACAACAACAACAACAAAAACTGGTTTATTGTCTAAAAGGATCAAAGAATTAGGACTAAGATTTTCTGGTAATATGGCCCACTTACATAAAAATAATTTCTTAACATCAAAAATATGATAAGAAATACTTAGCACAATGGTAGTGAGCAAAATTGGTATGGATACATTAGCTCTGAAAAGCATAAATTTTGTGTTCCTAAGCTGGCTTGAAAAGTTAAACCAATAATCCACTAAGTGATTTCTGTGTATCTGTTTCCTCTACATATTTAATCCTCTCTTCCTGATCATTATGCAAAATATCTTGTGTCATGGAAAATTCAGATTTCACCTGTTGATACTTTTTTATGATGCTATGAGAGCCAGAAAAGACTATAACTGTAACTGACAGATAAAATGCAAACTGAAAGATTGTGAAAGGACAGTGTTTTCACTCTGTTATCTAGAAGCTGGCCTCAGAAAGAATTCGAAGTGGAGAAAAGTAGCATGGAAATAGCAAGAGGAAATTTTAAAAGATTAAAGAAAAGGCTTTCTTCCACTGCAGTTTTCTTACTAGACTCCCCCATTGCTTTTACAGTAAGAAAACTTTAGTACAGTACTTTTTTATTTTCTTTAGGAGAGCATAAGATTAATTCTCCTTGAGTATAGGTTTCATAGCAGTAGTTCTTCAGCTGACTTTTCATTCTTATTTGACAATGAAAGTCACCAAATGCATTCTTGTGAACAGTAGAAAAAATACTTTCCATGCTAATTCCAACTGGGTGGTCCACTGGGTGGTCCAGAGTCAGAATTTTAAGCTCTTATAATGTCATGGGTTCTTTCTTTCATTTAATCATGGCTGTCTTTTATAGCTTATGAGAGGTCCTGAGTTCTGACTCTCCTTTGCATTGCATATAGTACAGTTGCAGACATCCTGTTCAAGAGTTGTAGAATAGCAGTTTTCACAGTCATGGTGCTTAGAAGTGTTTAGACTGCTTGGCAGGAAGGTCCCTCAGAAACATGACTAATAATAAACAGCAGATTCAGAGGTTACTGATACACAGGTGAAAAAAACCAACCTGATACCCTAACTTACCAGAGTATGTGAACAGGATATAAAACAGATTTTGCACTTCACTTCAGGATTTTTTTGTTTCTTTGCTTTTTCTTTCACCATGAAAAATATTTCCAGAGTTCTTCTATATTTTAGTAAAGTCTAGAAAAATTAGGTTTCACTGAGTCCTGTTCAGAGGTCAAAAATAGAAGAGAAGAAAATATATATAAAGCTTATCTCTCATTCTAGCCACAGGAATATCTGAAAAGACTAAAAAGAAAACAGTTTTTAGTAAAAGATAACACCTAACTGAAAGCATGACTGCAAGAAGAGAGGGATGTTTAGCTTGTCTATGTACATCTTTAAAACAGATAGGCTCATCAGATGTGATTCCATACTGAATACAGAATTCAGAAGTTCAGAATATACTCCGATGGGATGGAATTACTGAGCTGACAGCCTCACCTCTCTTCCCAGGGAGGTCATAGAACTATATGGAACTTCCTTGTGGAAGATATATTAGGATATATTGAAGACAAGGAGGTGATTCAAGACAACCAGCATATCTTCACTACAGGCAAGTCCTGCCTTACCAAATAAATGGCCTTCTTTGGTGGCGCAACTGCATCAGTGTACAAAGGAAGAGTCACTAATGTGAGCTAGCTGGATTTCATTAAGGTTTTTGTTATAGTCCTCCACAACATCTTTCTCTCCAGAGTGGGAAGACACAGATTTGGTGGGTGCACAGTTCAGTGAATGAGGAATTGGTTGTGAAATCATCTCCAGAGAGTGATGGTGACCTTTCAGAAGACAAATGGAGATCAATAATGAAAGGTGTCTCTTGGGGGTCAGTACTGGGACCAATACTCTTAAACACCTTCATCAGTGACATTGATTGTGGGATCAAGAGTACCCTTAGCAAGTTTCCTGATGATACTGAGCTGTGGTCAACATGACTGCGGGATGGGATGCCATGCAGAGAGATCTAGACAGTCTTGATCCAAGATTAGGTCCAGGTGAATCTCATGAGGTTCAACAGATCAGAGTGGGAGGTCTTGCAACAGGGTCATAGCAACCCAACAATCAATAGAAGTTGGAAAATGAATGGATAGGGTACAATCCTGACAAAAAGGACACTGGTCAATGGTAAGCTAGATATGATCCAGTGATGTGCTCTTGCAGCCAAAAAAGCCACCAATATCCCAGGCTGCTTCAAAAGAAGTGTGGCCATCAGGTCAGGGGAGGTAATCCTGCCCCTCTACTGTGGGATGGTGATAATTCACCTGAAATAATGCATCTTGATGTGGAGTACTCAGTACAAGAGGAGACATGAACCTGTTGGAACACTTCCAGAGGAGGAACTGAACATTTTGTTCCACTGAGTAGCTATCTCAATTTCAGAGGACTCATAAGGAATAGTGATGACAATGAGAAAAACAAATAAATTAGACAATGATAGTAAACGAGTTCTAGGAAGGAATTCACCATTCCAAAATGGAAACCTGTGGAGGAACGTCAGATGTCTTCTCCTCAGTGAGCAGTTTTAATACTTGCCCTCAGTCTGTTAGCAAAAGAAGCTGAAGAAATAAGTTTAGGACTGCTTCCTATTTCTTGATAAAATATGGCATATGGGCATCTTGAGATCTGACCACAGATCATATTCCTCTGAAAGGTCAAGGTCACATTTCAGTCTCCAGGGCAACTCACTGATCTGGCTGGGTGCTCTACTTTAGACTTTGGAGACAGACATTGCAGAACTCCTTTTTTTTTTTAAAAAAAAAAAAATCAGTTCTCTTTTTCATTTGAGATCCAGCATGATAATGAGTGCCCTCGTACAGGACAACTTAGCCAGAACATTTAATTATTATGATTCCTGTAGAGAAGAGTAATGAAATGTATATTCTTCCTGAAAACACTATATTAAACACAGGCTATGTAAGCTTGTAAAATGATCTACACAGACTGGAACCATTCATTGTTAAACTAGAAAGTCATAAAGTGATTAAAAGAAAAAATAAATAAATAAAAAAATAAAGGGGAAAAAAAGGAAAAAAGAAACAGCAAGTATTATTTTAATGAATATAGAACCATAGAAACCATAATGTTCTCTTTCACAGCTCCCAATGTTATCTTCTGTTTTGCTTAACTCTTTGTCATTTCTTTCCATTTAGTGTCATGTATGTTCATAGTCTTCAATATATTTTCCTGGATTTCATGGAGATTAACATAGTAAAATCATCCAACGTACTTTCTCATAACCATTAGAAAAAAATCTTTCTTCTTTCAAGAATGTCATCTGCCTTTAAATCTTACTTCCTAGATATATCATAATACCTGGACAGCTGTTGTCTTGTCTACATTGTTACCCAGGAGCAGTAAGTTTAGGAATAAATTTGAAAAGGAAATTGAGATGAGAACTGCAGGAAATGGTGGGACATGCAAGGCAAAGCTGCAGTGCACCTGCCCAAGGAAATTCAAGCAAGTTGGTGACTTTGGCTGGGGAGCACACTAAATATAATTAGTGTTCAGAGTCACAAAACATATTCAAGCCTGATTTGTGAAGTAAAGCTTTCAGGTCAGCATCCAGATCCTGGTAATCACTGTCAAAGGTCCCATCTGAATGGACCTTGTTCTGTATATGCATATAATTTTAGTATATTTGATTGGGAACTGACTTTGTATTTAAATCGGATTAGAAAGAAATGGAGCAAGAATATGTTCACTAGTATGGTTATGGGCAAGTATTATTGCTTGTTTTACTCAATCTGGATTAACTCTTTTGGAACATGCTTGTGTGTTAATTGGAAGAAAATATTCTTTATTTAAAAGAAAATTTTATTCAATAAATAAATATTTTATTTAGATATAGGAGATCTCTAAATGAGCATTAGAAAGAAAACACAGGAAACTTCCAAAATAAGTAAAATGTATGCAAAATGGGGCTGATAGTGGGGAGAATAAAGAAACAATTTGCTGAAATAGTTGTGCTTCTAAATGTTGCACACAGTTTTGCTTGTATCAGTATTAGAGGCTAGAGAAGTGTTTGGAGTGGGTTGGTATGATACATGTAGTCTACTACCTTAATTGTCTCAGAGTCTACACATTTTGCACAACTACAGAAGCCAAATTTGCTGACTGAATTTCCTTTCCATACTTCCAATTATAGAAGGTAGTCACAAAATCATTTGTATTTGAAACAGTTACCTCTTGTACTAATTTTTTCTGGTCAGCTATCTAGTCATCTGGCCTATGGATTTGCTAAATCAAACTCATTTATGATACAAGAACATGCTATTAGAATTTCCTGATAATGAAATCTGGATGTCTTAAAATAATGGAGTTTGGACTAACAGGAAAGAAAATAGATTCACTTTCATTTCCCCATCTCAAACGATGCACTTTTTGTTGTTATTTTTATATCCCCCAAAACAGTGAGAAATGTGTTCCTAATCATAGTAGAAGATATTAAAAATGTGTTGAGAATGACTGGAGTTTTGTTTCTACATGAAGTGACTAGTTTGAACTCTCCTGAAGTAAACATTCCTGAGATAGAGCTCTCCATGGAAAGTTTCTAGAGTTTTAAATTTAGGAAATCTAGGTCCAAATCATTACAATTCAGGTTTTACTTTTTTCAATAAAGTAGAATATTTTCTCCATGAGAAACTTGTGGAATAACAAGAACTTCCAAAAATAGGCCAAATATCTGTTACGTACCTGTGATCACTGACTTCAAAGTACTTTTAGACATTTAAGCTGGGACAAGGCAAAGTGAATCCAAGTGGATTAAAGAGGAGAAACAGCAAAAATAAGTTATCATTCTATGTCATTACATTTCCTCCTTTACTACAGAAGACTTGGGTGTTCCCTTTTAATGCTAGACATTGTTTTTAAGTTTGAAAAAACTCCTTTGCTCTTCATCCAGACAACATGAGATTGAATGTGACATGAAGGTCACACTAACAAAAAAACTTCCAGGAAAGTGCTAGAAAGAAAGAAAAAGGATCAATGTTTGACCATTATGTATTATGTATTATTTTTTTATTCAGTAAATTTGTCTGCTCTGCCAAGTCTATTGTAAAGAGTTCTTAATTTAGTTAAATGTATGGAGGAGAGGTGATTGCTTTGTCTTGTATCTCCTTAGCCCACCTCTGGAAGACAATCAGAATAAAGAAGCCCCTTTCCTAGAAGGAAATAAAAATATTATTTCTATACAATCTCTCCTAACACATGTAATATCATGCACTGAGGTGCATTTATTTTGTGATAAGCAGAGGTTTTCTGTTTCCTTTTGGCCTAGAGTAGACCATGTGTGAAAAGTAGTTTCTACAGAAAGCAATACTAACCAGAAGTGACAACCTTCTGCTGTCCTATGCCAACACAGATTGTACACTTTCGTAGCACTATGGAAATGAATGCATATCACTGTTACAGTAACACATGTTAATAAAAGTAAATTTCCAAGACACCTGCCTGAACCCACTATTTCTTAGTACCACTTGCATTTTCCTATAAATTCTAGTGCCAAATATGAAAAATTGCAGAGTTGTAGTCATATTGCAGAGCAGATGGTCAAACTCATTTCTGTGTCCAAGTAGGCTGGTGGGCATAGTTATCTGATGTGTTTAGAGATATGATAGCAAGCCAAGCATCTCTTTTTACTTACCACCTAGGGATGTAATCTCAACGAAAGAGAGATCACCCTCTGAGAAGACTAGTTGCCAGATTTAAAAACATTTGCTGAATGTGTGCTGAATTGTGTTTGTCCCTAGAAATAATATTGTATAATACTCCCATTTACACATCTAATTTTTAAAATGACTTTCTAAATAAATTGTTAGTGTAAATAAATAGGCTTCATCTAAACACCATGATGTACATTGTATATTTCATGGCTTTTACCTTAGACAAGGCACTGTGACGCCTATTACATGATATAATTGGATATATGCTTACTAGGCCAGATGACCCAATTAATTCTGAAGGTGAATTCTGTTAGGGAAGAGGAAACCAGCATTGGCAGTTTCCTCGTGAACTTACCCAAGAGGGTATTCCCAGTTTCAGTATAACATACAGACTAAATAAAATTTTATTTTCTGAAATACAGTTCATTATTTTTTGCAATGCTTTACACTCTCATAAATGTTACCATCTCCAGATCTCATTAGTTCAGAAGCAAGATCCCAGGCTGCAGCAAGAAACACTCCTATGCAACAACTGTGGATACAGAAATGAGAGAAAAAAGCTGCTTACTTTCAAAAGGCCTCAGGCACTCAGGGCATCTTCAGAGAAGTTCTCTTACCCCTACTGCCATGGATGGATCCAGGCTCCAACCCTTCCATTCACTCAGGTGCATTGCATGCACCTGAGCTCCCCTGGGTTACAGTCTTCTAACCAAGTGCTCAACCATTGTTCCAAGCCATGATTTAGCATTTCCACTACAACTTGAAATTATGCTACTTTGGAAGTGAATAATCTATGGGTTCTTCACAAGGAAGTTAGGTATAGAAAAGTTTCCTAAGATTTTAAAAGCATATCTGAGCATAATTATTTTGGCAGACTTAGGACTCAATATTTCAAGTCAAAAATTTATTTATCTAAGACTATTTAAGGCAAGATCAGGCCACTGTTGGAAAGGATAGAATCAGTTAAATGGGTCTCAGCTACTGCTTACATATCTATCCGAACTTCATGGAAGAGCTACTGATTATCAGTGAAAAATAAAATGTCGAATTAAATAACAAATTATGATTTACTTAAGTCCTATGTAAGTATACCTATTTGCAGCATAGCAAGGACTACCTACAGAAGGGACATGCAGGACATTTGATCTGTGCAATAGAAATTGCTTGGGACAGGGCAGTGTGTTGATCCATGCAATATGCAGCAATAATCTAGACTACAGTGCTTTAGGTTTTCGGTTACATGACATAAATAGCAATGAAAATTGTGAACATTTTATTGTTGGTACTTGTGCAAATTACATTCTAGCTTTCTTGAAGAAAAAGAACATTATAAGCATGCGGGAGCTCAGTTTGTCTTTCACCCTCACCAACTGTCAACAAGACAAAGTGGCTCAGTCTTCAGTACACTGTCATACACCTTGAGTTTGTTTTCCATTCTTGTCTAGCAGATAAATGAAAGGAAAAATGAGATTCTCTTCATGTTTTCACAGGTTTTATTGCTTATCTCACTGTTTGGAATATCACTAACTTTCAGTATTCTCTCATTATTGGATATATCAGCTACATATAGGAATGATACAGAATTCTGAATCACCTCTACCTGGCTAAGAATTGCATTTATATCTAGTATATGAATAGTATATTTAAGCATATAAATAAATGAAACCATTATTAACATGATAATGAGTGGACCACTTTACATAGATAAATAAATCTGAGTGATCTCAGCTGTTTCAGGTGATTTAACAGTATCAACAGTATTACCACCACAGTGCAAAGATGTTAATCGAGACTAGAGCAATGAATTAAAGTATAATGCATAAAATTCTACTATAATTCATCTTATTACATCAGTTTGAATTAACTCTATGAATACTACAGGATAAGAAAGGAAAACATTTATCCAAGCTAGATTTCAACTAGGTTTTGCTATAAAATCTCAATTCTGAGAACCCCACTAGTGATTTCTTTAGTGGGAATCCCTCTAACAAACATTTTCCCATTGACGTCCATCATCCTTCCCAAATCTGTGGAGCAATGCAACATGAAATTTCTAATATGATAAATGTTAGAATGATAAAAATTGTGTTTTGGAAGAACAAATAGAATAATTTTTTTACGCTGAAGACTTTAATTGCTGTTTCTGACTGCATACATATGAGAGTGTGAAACTGTACTGCAAAAGATGGATTCTTAAGCTTTATTACCTTCATATAATATGTTAAGCCTAGTCATATATGCTTCTACACAAGATAAATATACCCCACTATGAGAGAATATCTATACAGCTTAAAGGAACATTAAGAGTTTTTGATAATGCTGTACCTTACCAGGAAATCACCAGCTCTTTTCTCCAAGAGGATTTGCACAGAAACATGCAACTGTAGATCTGCTTAGGACAGAAAAATGATATGTGGTATCACAGCCTGCATCATTTTACCTGCAAATGGTAATTTGTCGGAGCTAGAATATTTAATCTGCATCAGTCTCATTACTGGACTTCATTTAGCTCCTTCTTCTATGCAAAGGCCTTGGGACAGAAGGTAACCAACGTTACCTGAGGTACATTGTTATCTGTCTTGTTTATGTGGACTTGTCAAGCAGTCAGAAAGTGCAGAATAAAATGCAAGATGTTTGTAATCTGAAAAGGGAGGAATCACTTTTTTTGTTTGTTATCTTTATTTCATGTTAAAAGACAGAGAGAGAGAAAGAAAAAAAAAGAAAAAAAAAGAAAGAAAAAAAAGAAATCTTATGTTTCTGCATGTTTATGTTATTTCTTCCAAGAAAGAATATTTTATATTTTTTAATTTTATTTATTTCTTTTAGAATGACTTCCAAGACCAGGTTACCTTAAAAGTCTGTTCTCCTTATTTAGTGGAAAAAAATTTAGTGACAAAAGTTAGCCCATGAAGTTTCTGGTTAAAACTTGTGATTGTATTTGAAAGCACGCAGTCTATTGACTGAGTCTAGCAATTCACAGATGAGGTATTTTGTTATGAGTAACTTTGTCCTGAGCAATAGATACTCTTAATTTAAGAATTTCAATGCACAGTGAAAATAATTTTCAAACAAAACTGCGCAGAGATGAAGGACAGAAGTGTGTCCTGAGTATATTAGTATATATATTATATACTCAGTGAGCCTGAGTATATTTGCAAGACAAAAAGGCAATAATAAAGAAAACATTAGGACTAAATGTCAGAATTCTGATGTTCTCATTCAATTGTAGCATTTTTTGTAATTGGCTTTGGTTCATACTAAAGTGTAATTGCTAATGAGGACATTCAATTTTTAGTAAGTACAAAAAAAAATTCCGAGACTCATAAATGTATTTATTATGTTAGCAGAAAAAACAACAACAACAACAAAAACATTTCATTCTTCAGTAAAGAATCATACTTTCAGATAACTAAAAAAACTCTTACTCTCTAGGTTGCTTTTTGAATGAAACATCTCAAAGAAAGAATTTTTGCAGTAGATTTTTATGTTTACAAAAAATATATATTTAAAATGATTGCTGCCATAAAATATTCAATTTCACTTTCACCTCTCACCAAATGGTACATTATCAGACATGTTTTGATGAAAGACTGTGACATTCCTCTGTCAATAGTAGGGATATTAATACTTATATTACCTGCCACTGGGAATGCTGTAAGACATGGTTATTAATGCCTACAATATAAAGCACTAGAGCAACAGAAAACATTGCAGCATTGAAATGTGAATACACAGGCAGTGTGCACATTTGTGTATAATGAAAGTGTCATTTCCATTCTTAAGTCTGAGTGGAAATTTGCATTTCATAATAACGTATGTCAGTAAATGATCAGTAAAGCAAAACGTACTTAGTTTCATGTCTGTTTTTTTGATTCCTATAAGCAAATATCTGAAGGAATTTATGTTTATGTAAACCAGGAATATCTCTAATTAGATTTAGCAAAAAAATCTAATATCCATGAAGGTAGAATTTCTAAACTTATTAATGGCTTAAAGCAAGTAACGAGTTAATTCATGCAAATCATTAAAGCAGGATTTCTTTGTTTCCCAGATCTCTAATAACTCTTTAATTGTTGTTTTGCATTGTTCTTGGGTGTTTTTTTGTTTTGTTTTGTTTTGTTTTGTTTGTTTATTTGCTTATTTGTTTTGCTTTTTTTCTTTCACTGTCACATGACTGAATATAGACTGAGATTTTAGTCCTTTAGCGTCTCCCATTACATTATGCTATAATGGTCCCTGGAGAGCAAGATAGTGATATGGAAAGAAAGAGGAAATAAAGAGCAGTAGAGTAACTATAGAAGATAATAGATTTTGAAACATTCTGTATTCCAACCATCTGTCAAACAGTCCAACCCACCAACCAAGTCCTGCAATACCAAAGGAATGGTGGAAAGCTGATATGAAAATATAAACTGGAAACAATGAAAAACTCAATTTAGAAAGTCGATTTCAAATATTCTCATTATTTTCCAGTTCAGGTGATACTTTGCTATAAGTAACAGGATTCATGCAACTTCAGTTGAATAAGGATGCTGTCTCTAAAACTATGGGAGAGGAAGAGCAAGGAGGCAATCCTCCAGGTCACCCTGTTAAGGCACATACAAGATGAATACAATACGAGATGAGAAAGGGCAGATCATGTCTGACCAATCAGCATCAGTGGACAGGGCAACGGATGTCATTGACCTAGACTTCTGCAAAGTGTTTAACATGGTCTCTCATACATCCTTCTCACTAAATTGGAGAGGTATGGATTTGGAAGATGGACAGTTCAACAAATTAAGAACAGGTTGGCTGATCACAGCCAAAGAGTTGTGATCAATAATTCTGTGTCAGGATGGAGGCTGTTCCCAAGGGCTGGTCTTGGGACTGGTGCTCTTAAACATTTTTGTCAATGACATAGATGATGGAATTGACTACACCCTCAGCAACTTTGCAGACAACACCAAGCTGAGTGGTGCAGTCGATACATTGCAGGGAAGGGGAGCCATCCAGAGACCTAGACAGGCTGGAGAAATGGGCCCATAGGTACCTAATGAGGTTCAACAAGGCCAGCAGTAAGGTGTTGTAGTTGGGCGGGGCAATCCCAGGTATTTATATAAACTAGGGGAAGAACTCCTTGAGAGAAGCCCAGTGGAGAGGGATTTGGGTCCTGGTAGATGAGAAGCTGGACATGAGCAAGCAGTGTCACTTGCAACCTGGAAGGCCAACTATGTTCTGGGCTGCATTAGAAGATGAGCAGCCATCAGGGAGAGGGAGGTGATTGTCCTCCTCTACTCAATTTTTATGAGGCCCCATCCAGACTTCTGTGTCCAGAGGCCCCAGCTCAAGACAGATGCATACCTCATGGAATGAGCCCAGAGGAAGGACACTAAGATGACCAGAGGGCTGGAGAACCTCTCCTATGAAGAAAAGTTGAGGGAACTGGTCTTGCTTAGCTTGGAGAAGACTCTGAGGAGACCACACTGTGGCTTTCTAGCACTTGAACATAGTGTATAAGCAGAAGGGGTTATGACTGTTTACATGGGTTTATAATGATAGGACAAGGGGGGATGATTTCAAACTGAGACAGGGGAGATTTAGGTTACATACTGGGAGGAAGTTTTTAACTCAGAGGGCGGTGACTCACTGGAGCAGGTTGCCCAGAGAGGTAGTGGATGCTCCACTCCTGGAGGCATTAAAGGCCAGTCTGGATGTGGTTCTGGGCAGTCTGGTCTAGTGGTTGGTGACCCTGCCCATGGCAGGGGGGTTGAAACTAGATGATCTTTGAGGTTCTTTTCAACCCAGGCCATTCTATGATTCCATGATTCTATGAAGATTGGAGTCAGTTTGGACAGCAGCAATCATGCCGATTGAGTTAGTGGTCTTGAGGAATATTGATTTGGCAAATTGCAACGTCAAGATCCTGAAGCTCAGAAGAGTGAAATTCCAGCTATTAAAAATACAGCGGGAAAGATCCCCTGAGAAATTGCCCTCAAGGGGAAAGGGAACTATGCAGATATTTTAGATCTTTAAAAATCTATTTCTTAAAGTGCAAGTGCTCTCCAGGCCCTAGAGTAAGAAATCGAGCAGAGGAGTCAGAAAAATTGATGTGGCTGAAAAAGTAAATGCTGATCAAAATGAGGTATAAGAAGGAATAGAAGGGGAAACAGGGAGGGGAGGACTGAGAAGAATACAAGGAATATACAGCTGAGAACAGGGACAAGTCAGAAAAGAAAATCCACAGAGAGCATACCCTCTCTGATAAATGAAGAGGGAGAACTGGTAACAGTAAATGGGAGGGAAGCTGAGATATTCAGCAAGGTCTTTGCCTCAGTTATCACTGGTAATTAGTCTTCCCTTATGTTTCATTTCCATGAATGGAGGTGAGGACTGAGGTAGTGAATTTCCTATGCTATGACAGCAGAGCAGGTTTGAGATTACATGGTGACACATGTAAAATGTAGACACATGAACATGTAGCTGCCTGATATAAGCCAGTGATTTCCCTTGTAGTTCATAAGGCCAACTTATTTTGCATGAAAAGTAGGGTGGTCAGCAAAGCAATAGAGATGATTGTCCCGGGTGAGCTGAGACACATTAGCTTGTTCAGCCTGTAGAAGAGAAAGCACTAAAGAAATGTCATTGTGGCCTTAGTACTTAAAGTGAGTTTAAAAACAGGAGAGAGACCATTTTACACAGGTAGTGATAGGACAAAGGAGAATGGATTGAAATAAAAGAGAGAAATTTTAGATTAGTTGTTGGAAGGAAATTTTTAAATGTGCTGAGGCACAGGAGCAGGTTGCACAGAGAAGTTGTAGATGTCCCATCCCTGGAGATGTTCAAGAACAGGTTTAATGGGACCCTGGGCAGCCTGATCTAGTGAGTGTCAAGTGTGCCCACAACAAGGGTGTTGAAAATAGACAGTCTTTAATGTCCCTTCCAACCCAATCCATTCTACACTTGTGATTCTAAGTTTCTAGTATTTTATGGTAGCTGTTCATCATTGATACATTTCTTAAATCTCTAGCATAAGAAAGTGTTCTTTGAAAATTGTAGGTTTTAAAAAATCTGCCCCACTTGTTCTGCTCTGTAATGTCACGTATATTCTAATTTTGCCTTTTGTCATTGTGGCACCCAAATATGGATAATTCTTTTGAAATCTCTCATTCTTAAGAAAAGTTTGCAGTTCCTTCATACCATTTATTGTTTGCTTACTATTTTTAAAGGCTTAAGTTACAATGAAGATAAGACTATGTAAAGCATACTATCAGTCTGTACTCTCACTGAAATAAGTGGGAATTATGATACTCATTAATAGAATAAGGCTAGTAAGGACATTCCAGCAATTTTAACCTCGATTCACACTGCAAATTTCTGAACTTCTATTTTAGTCATTACTAATGAAATAGGATATGCAGTAAACCAATTGTTTAAATATCATAGCAATTCATTTTTCCGTGTTACATATGATACAGAAATATTAAAGAATAACAATGAAGTGAGTAGATAACTTGTAGGTTTTAATCTCTTACAATGAACTCCTCAAGAAGTTCTATAAAATTCATTCTGCTTTGCTGATATATTTCACTGACTCAGTTATGGTATAAAGGAACAAAATGGAGCTAGACAGTAATTTTCAATAAGCTGATACTCCCTTTTCTTTGTCAGTCTATATATAGTATTGACGGAGTTTCAAGTCAAGAGAAAATCTTCACTTAAGTATTTGTAAATAGATCCTCTTAAGAGTACCAATACATGTGTAAGTAATCAGCTTCTCCAACTAATTAAGTTGTAGCTGATGAATGTTCGTGGCAGTCATCAAAAGCACCTATTTCATTACTCTGGAAAATTTTACTAGTATGAAGACTATTACTATGTAGGAATAAAAATACTGAAATAGCTATCCAAGGTCAAGTGATGCACTCAGAAAGTCACCAACAATTTTAGGTGCTAGGTATTTTCTAGGACATAAATTTGAAGCCAGCTTTTAGCTTCCCATGCACAACTATCAATTTCAAAGATTAATGACAGAAAGAAAATTTTACACAATCATTTCACCATGTATGTGAAAGACAGGGTTTTATTTGAAGTAGCTAATCATCCAGCTTTAGATCTAGCATCACGTTCCAAAAAATTTCACATAAATTATGGAAGTTCACACTGCCGGTGATTTTTTTTAAATCTTATCTTTGAAGAATGACAGACATCTGTAATACACTATGGAAAATGACACTATCTACCCCACAGCCTGAAAGTCTGGGATGGGGAGCAGAATCAACCCCCGCAATTCATATGGAAATAGATAGAAACCTACTACTCCCCCCAGACTATCACAAATCCATGGAGCAAGACAAGATCCATCTGAAGGTGCTGAGGGAGATGGTGGAGGTGACTACTAAACCGCCTTCCACCATCTATTTATGTTCCTTGTAACCAGAGAGGGGCCAGAGGACTGGAGGCTTGTCAGTGTGATTTCCATCTATAAGAAGTGTGGTAAGGGGTCATGGGAAATACAGGCCTGTCAGCCTGACCTCAGTGCCCAGGAAAGTTGTGAAACAAATTATCTTGAGTGAGATCACACGGTGTATGTGAGATAACTGGGAATTCAGGCCAAGCCAAGATAGGTTTGTGAAAAGCAGGTCCTGCTTGACCAACCTGATCTCCTTTGACGATCAAGTGACTTACCAGGTGGATAAGCGAAAGGCTCTTTACATAGTCTTCCTAAACCTTAATAAAGGCTTTGACACCATCTCCCATGGTATTCTTCTAGGGTAGCTCACAAGTTTTGATTTGGACAGATATACTCTTTACTGGGTAAAGAACTGACTGGAGGGTTGATCCCACAGGGTGATTGTGAATGAAGTTAAACCCAGCTGGTGAGGAGTCCGAAGCACAAACCTTATGAGGAATGGCTGAGGGAACTGGGATTGTTTAGTCTGGAGAAGAAGAGACTTGGGCAAACTCTACAACTACCTGAAAGGATGTTGTGGTGGTATGGGGTGTTGGTTTCTTCTCTTCCATAACTAGTGATAGGACTAGAGAGACCTTGACTAGACCTCAAGTTGCACCAGAAAAGGTTCAAGTTGGTTATTCAAAAAAATGTCTTCAATGAAACAGTGATCAGGTATGGAATGGGCTGTCCAGTAAGAGAGTTGAGTCACTATCCCTGGAACTGTTCATGAAATGTTTAGATGTGGTGCTTAAGTACATAACTTAGTGGGGAAATATTGGTGGCAAGCAGATGGTTGGACTACATGATCTTGGTGGTCTTTTCCAGTCTTGGTGATTCTATGATCCTATGATCCTATGACCCAAGCAGGAAAAAAGCAGTATAGAATAAGGGGTGGATATTCTCCTGGTTTCAGGTGAGACACGGTTGATAGCATAATAATGATTTGTTGTTGCTGAGAAATGGGAGTGCTCTTGGAGCTGGGTTGAGAGGGCTGCTTGGCTGCTTGGCCCACCATTATGGTATGGCAGGGTGGAGCCAGAACAGCAGGCTGAATTAGGCAAGAGATTATTCCGTATCATGTGACATTGTGGAAAAGAATCTAGAGTTGTGGGCTGAGTGACCAGCCACTTCATGGTTTGGCTGGATGTTGGTCAGCAAGAAAACATATTGTTAGCCTGACATCGGTTGGTGAGTAATTGCACTGTGGGTATACACATATACTTATCATCAATTTTCATTTCCATTTTCCTTTTCTGTAGTAGTACATAGTTTTTATTTCAATTCATGAGTTTTTCTTTATTTCCAATTCTCTCCCTCATCCCACCTAAGGGGAGTGAGTGAATGGCTGCCAAGTGCTGATCTGCCTGGTATGTTGAGCCATAACAATGTATCACAAACAAAATATTTAACAAATTCTGCACTTATAAAGGAATACTGCAAGAAACTTGTATTTGTTTCATTAATACCTGTTAGTATAGTACCATAATTTTAAGTTTGAACTAACACTTACTAGCCAAGTGATCTCAACAAGGCAATGCAGAAGGACATTTTTTTCTTTTTTTTTTTTCCCCCTTAGGGTAACATTATTTCTAGATTAAGAGATGTGGGTACAGTTACAGTTCAACACCATTTATTGGAAAATAACATATCACAGCTCTCTATACTTCAGAGATTACATGAATTTCAAGATATTACCTGGAGCTTTTGGCGTGTGACACTAGAAAACAAACATTTATGTTTGGATATGTGCGTCTACATAAGTCTTCAAAAGAAGAAACACATCCTCTCAGAAATCTGTAAGTGAAATAGTCCATATGGATTCTCCAGGCTTACTAGCTGCACGCACCACTTCTTATCTTTGCTCAGGCATGAGCTGTTTCTGAGAAGAAATTGGGAAAAAATGGAACTGTTTTCTAAAGCATAGGGTTCAACAGCAAATTGTTATGTGTCTCTGGTATTGATAAACTACTATAGGTAAAGCGTAAACATTGACAGTTTTCACATCCTTCACCTAAAAAAAGGCAGTACCTGTTCTTCATTCAAGGCACCAGGCTACAGGAATTAGACAGCACAGTGTAGGCCCCTTCAATTACTTCAAAGTTATCACTTCAGGTGATAAGGTGGTAAGGTGTGTTGAATATGAAATACAACTTCCGTACACATATGTATTGTCACCAGTACCATTTGCTGTCTTGACAGATAGAATATGATAGATTCTAAGAGAGCTGTTGATTCTGATGTTTACTTAATCTATGAAATAGCTGAATTCTACCCTCATATCTGCAGACATTAGGAATTTTGACAGGAGATATAATTGTTGCTGTGTGATTCAATGAGATTTGCCACATGTCCCTTACTGGGAAGGTTGAAAGGAGAATTTCCTGTTAAGTATACAGAGTTATTCTCTTTCATAATTCTGCTGTTAATGTAACTTGAAGTTCTGCAGCATGGAGTGCAGATCCATGCAGATCCATGCTTCCCAGTGCCTCTCCATTAAAAAAAAAAAAAAGGAAAAAAGAAAAAAAAGAGCCAGCATCCTCAGCATCCTCCTCTGATCTCTGGTTCCTGGAAGCTATTGTAATCCATACATAATATTACTCACAATTAATTATATATTCTCTTACTAATGGGTTTCTGCTCAAATCTTTTAAATAATTCTGTTCTGGGTTTTAAAATGTTCTATAATTTGTAAAAATTATGAAAGGAGTATGCATGGATCATTGTGTTTCCCATTAAAAATGAGGACATTTTTGATGGATGCAATATGGCAGAATATATTAAGATAATTGATTTGTGTTCATTCCAGTTTTTTTTTCATTTCTCAGCATGACCTCTGTTGCATGCATAGCAGAACAATCAAAAGTGGATTAGTTTACAGAGTGAGTACTGTCAGAGTATTATCTTTCTATGAACTTATTTAGCCAGAATTGGTTTGTGCTTTGATATAAACCGCAATAATTTAATTTACTTGAATCAAAATCTTCCACTCAAATATTTTGTCATAGTCACAAAGTAGGATTGTGTATGTGTCTAGTTTTTCTTTTGTGTGTGTTTTTGTTTGTTTGTTTGTTTTTGTTTTGTTTTTCACAGCTTTCTGAACATTTTTGTTTTACTTCTGTCACACAAGTAAAATTGTTTCCAGGTCCCAACAGCTGGCAGTTACTGGCTGAAGGAATGAACAGGAAGACAGTGGTGTTCTCAGGATTACAGAACAAGCTGAGAGGGAGGATTTATGCAGAGTTTTGTAAGATTAGTGGGGCAGAAAATAGATTGGGGTGAAGGGAAGAAATAATGTGTCAATCAGAACTAAGCACACAGACATAAGCTTCTACAACACAAGGGCAGTCGTGCTTTCTTAGCTTTTGTAACTTCAGTAGTTACTTCTGAATTTGGATAGAACAGCAAACAGATGTCTGCAAAGATCCTACTTTTATGTGACACTCTAGAAGCCTTTCTTAAAGACAAAATAAAGAACATAGCTACTTTGGAAAGAGTAAGAAATAGCTTCAATTAAGGATACCGAGGAAGGGAAATATTTTGCATCTAAGCACTACAGACTGCTCATTCTGTTTCAGACTGCTCATTCTGTTTCCTCTTTAATACTCTTTAAATTTTTATTTTCATTTCAACACAGTCAGTTTTTTTTCTGTTGCATAGGTCAGTGCTTTTTACTCAGTACTGACAAAATCAAGAATTATTTGCTAGTAATTAGTCTATCAAATCAGGGCACTGCAATTGTTCCTAAAGCTCTCTTGTGTGGATGATTTATGTGTAATGATTGCTGTTGCTTCCCTTTTTCTATTTGGTTTATAAGCAAGGATGGCTACATTGTAATGACTAAGACTGACAAAATTTTAAAAGTAAGATTAAACTATGAAGTATTATTGACAAAATTATGCAAATTGCCAGGAAGGTATTAGACTGTAATTTGAGTACCACCTTAGAAAGGATTTCTGTTACATACAGGACACACAGCAATTAAAGAACTTGTTCATTTGCATTTAGAATGTCTATTTCATTACATTGCTTGAATCATATTCTTAATTTCTTTTGAGATAATAGTGCTCAAGTTTCCTAAATGATAAAGAAAGAACAGTCTGAAACTATCTGTTTTGAAGGTAAAGTAGCAAAGATCGTCTATCTCTGCTATTCTGATCTGCATACAGAGCTATCAGCTGCCTTCAGCTATATTCCTCAGTAATGGTTTCATAGGTTCTGCTGAATGTTTGAAAGTTTATATTCTCTAGTATATAATAAACACAATGTTTATTTAATAGTGCCACTGCTATTAAGTCAGGTTCTTTATTGATACTTTTATGAGTTAGAGCTTGTGTGCACAAAGAGTAAGAAAAGTCACTTCACCAATTTGTGGTGGATAAGAAATAATAGATCATCCAATTTTCCAAGACATGTTTCTCCTATCTCATAACACCACACTTCTATCAACATATTTAGATATTCGTGGTAGGTTAATACAGGTCATTTTTACCTGGCAACAGTGAAAGTCCTTAGCAACAGTGTGTATATTCACAACACTGATGTCATTTTCAGTGTCTAGTGACACTTTTCACTTTGTCTACTGAGCCAAAATAGAAGATCAGACTATAAAAACCTTTGGACAGTGTATG
Organism: Perdix hodgsoniae; assembly: GCA_035772895.1. NCBI lineage: Eukaryota > Metazoa > Chordata > Aves > Galliformes > Phasianidae > Perdix > Perdix hodgsoniae. Next base: position 459,019 of record JAPSGF010000123.1, on the reverse strand, counting down.
TCAGAAATTTTCAGAATCTATTTTTCCTTAGCAACAGTCTTGTTTCATTCCTTAGCAACTCTGAATACAAGCAAAACTTTATTTTACAGTTCAAAATTACCTAAATTACCTCTTGGGAACAACTAAGAGGATTCCTATGTTAACTTTAAAGAAATTCAGTGTTTCAGTTATTCCTTTGACAGAATTCAATACGGCATAGTATTGCTCTAGATCTACCCAGTATATTGCAGTTTGAGAGTTAGAAAAATTAGGACAATTGTGCTGTAAGTTAGCATTATCCTTCTATTTATTTACACATTTAAGCTGCCATTTTTTATAGCATTTTATAATTATAAAAATCACTTATTTCATCCAACAAGCTGTTTTCATTCTGCACATGCAAAATTTTATTATAATTGATAACAAATCCCTAAATATTAATCTACTAAAACCTGTGTGGATAAAATCCCATGTTTCTAAAGACAATAGGAAGACTTCTGCTCTTTTATTGACATTTATGTGTATCCCATCTTCTTAACCATTAATACAGAAATATGAAAGAAAATAGTACGCAAGTTTGTATTGAATGGTGAGTATTCCTTTGGATTATGTTTAGATTTCAGCCATATTTTCACAATGTGACTGATACTTACCTTGTAATATTTACTTACCTAACAGTGATTCTTCATGGTATTAGTGTGCAATATGCAATATGCTTTTCACTTCATATGAGAATCTGACTATTCAGTAATTAATTTTCTCAATTTCTGTCCAAAAACATTTTGGACTCCATATCTGAAGTATTTAAAGAAATATGCTACCATTCTGCATTTTCTAAAGAAAGATTGATTGGCACTTCATTAAAGTGTATTTATATACACCCTAGAATTCAAGTGAGGAAAGGAAAGGAATGTGTGAAAACATTTGTTAGTACTGTTTGTATCTTCAGGTTATTTCCTGTTTTCTTATTCCAATGTAATAACAAAACATATTTAAGTCTCAGATGTAAACTTTAGGCTTTTGAGTTCTCAGTTCTGAATTCTCGTGCAGCCTGTGTAGCCTTCTTCATTGTATTTTTTTTTTCCTACAGAATAATTGTATGCACTGAACATCTGCACATGTAAAGAAGTCAAATATTTTGTCACATCTAAGTGACTTCAAAGAAAGAAAAAAGCTGACTCATAGAAACACATTACTTTTTCATAGGGCTTTTATAATCCAATCCTTACACTAAAGGAGAGGAAATTTAGATTAGATAGTAGCAGAAATTTCTTACTCATACGGTGCTAAGGCACAGGAATGCATTGCCAAGAGAAGTTGTAGATGTCCTCTCCACTGAGACATTCAAGTCCAGGTTGGCTGAGGCCATGGGCAGCCTTATCTAGGGGGTGGCAACTGTACCCATGGTGGGGGAATTAGAACTAGGTTATCTTTGATGTACCTTCCAATATAAGACACTCTATAACTCTGTGATTCTATGACTTTGAACTATTTTTCAGTAGACAGATACACAGTAATACTTACCATGCAGCACTAATCTTTTTCCAAATGTCATCTACAAATGATCTTATTTTAAATACACTAAAAAGGTATACAATAATCTTCTGCATCTGCAGTCATTGCTATCCTTTCTCTGTCATCAGCCAGACACAGAGAACATTGCTTATTGTTGTCATGGGCATGCTTTGAAATACCTCCGTTTCTCACAGTACTTTCCACTTAAATAGACTCAATTTCAGCTTATTAAAAACAAGGCCATCCTGATCATAATATATCCTCAAAGTAGCAATAAACTACAGCAGAAAAGAAAAAAATACTCAAATTCTTCCTTAATTAAAAGCAGCATATTTGTTTTAATAAGAAAATATATGACAGTATGTGGTAAAATAAATAACTTTATCAATATTGTTATACTTCAGTCACTCGTATTGTACTAATTCTAGTAATTCTACTAATTTATCAAACTGGTATGTGTCTTTTATTTCAGTACTGTATATGTGCTTATACTTCTATATGTGTGTCGTGTTAATATGTCTGAATATGTCCTGTGCTCACATTATTGTACAAATTCATATTACTCAGATGGAGTAACAAGTACACCTTACACATATACCCACACAAGGATACACTGATATAAATATATTCTCAGACATAGACAATCTTTAGGTAAGCAGCAGAAAATGGGAAATCTGACTTCAAGAATTTCTCATAAATAAAAAGAAAGCAGAGCTTAACAATAAATTATCACGATATAAACTGATGGTTTTTTCTGTTCTTTTTGTAATCATTTCACATGTTTTTAACCTTAAGAATACTAAAACTATAAATTTTGAATATCCATTATTTAATGCAAGTCAGGCAGAGGGTGTCCTGTAATCCCTCGTTTTGCAAGTTATATACATTGACATAGTAGTTTATCATAAGTATTATGAAGTTAGAAATACTTCATAGTGGTAGAGGTGTTCTAGTACCACTTACAGAAATAATAGAGATGTTACACTAAAAATTTATCTGTGAAGAAAGAAAGAACGTTAGAGGAGTGATCAGTTTGTCACTTTGGGGAAAATAGGTACAGGGACTTAAGCTTTAATAATGAAACAGTAGGAAAACTTGTTTAAACAGATATCTGCCATGTCTATGAAATCGCAAACTGCTTTTTAATTCATTTCCAGTGTTGATTAAAATCTCAGTTCAAGCCTTTTATAGACACTAAGGGATATCATTCAATTGCATTCAGTAAACTTTCTAACCAGTCTTATGATGTCTCTGCTGCAACAAAAGTACACTGAATGCTGTAATTCAGATTTTAAAAGAAGTTCTTGAGTTTCCAAAGGAAAAATAAAAAAAAAAAAAATTAAAATGCACATATCAAGAATATGGTATTGTCAAGACAGAATATTAAATCAGTATACACAGATTTATTTATATATGTATTTGCAGATACAAATAATCTCACAAATTAAGAAAAGGTAGTTAAAAACAGTTCTGAAGTTTTTCTTGATATAGTTAAATTTGGGAAAATCATCAAACTGAAAATATGTCACTCAAAATAATGTAGTAAGGTGATGCAGAAGTATATAAGTCATTTTGATGACTGTAAACATTTTTATATGGGAAATTCTGGTGATATGTTCTTAGAAGAAAAAAAAAAAGAAAAAGGAACAAAGTAATAAATTTTTATTAAGTAGAAAAGTACTGTCATGTTCTACAAGTCAGGAAAGTAACTGGCTGCTAAAAAATAGTTACAGACCTCTACAATGCAATTTATCCCAGGAGACTCAAAGACTTTCATGTCACTGATCAGACTACAGTTGATAACTAACTAATTTATTGGACTATGGAAACTTTCTTACAGTGTAGTTTGTCATTGATAATTTTCCTGAATGAACTTCATTCCCATGCAGAGGACTTGCCAAAGTTCATGGAAAAAAAACCAAAAACTTAAAACTTGTACCTGCAAACACTTAAGAATCTGATTATTTTTGCATGACTAAGGAACTTGCTTAATGTTTAGCAGATTTACTGATAAGTATAAAGTTAAATATTCATAAATATTTTGTGACATTTCTGGACTGGAATATAGGGGAAAACTGTGTCCTAAATGTGTGATGCTCTGGTCCTCAATGCAATAATGAATTTGCATGAAGTAAACTTTGTTCTGCAAAAATATCAGAAAGTCAATTGCTTAACACCTTAATTAATATATTAATATGATATCCAAAAATATGATCTTACAGTCCTGAATTTGAATCAGAGATAATTCTTTTTATTGGCAGTAAATGGGACAATATGCAAAACTATCTGGACATTAAAGACGTTACAACTAGCAGAAGTCCATAATAGTTGTTGAATTTTTTGTTAAGCTTTCCAGTAAATCATTGCTTAAATAGAAACCATATATTTCGGCTTCTCCAACAATAAATATACAAAACACAATAAAAATGACTGAAATTTCTGATATGTCAGATTTTATGTGCAGTGTAATGCAATGTAATCTGTAAAAGTTTAAGAAAAGATATCAGTAGGTATTCTAGATGCTGAAAATAATTTAAAAACTTTAAAAAAGCAAGGAAGGGGAAATCAAATCATAGAATCATAGAGATTAGAAGGAGCCTCAAGAGATCCTCAAGTCCAATTTCCCTGCTAAAGCAGAATCCCTGGAGTAAGATACACAGGAAAGCATTCAGATGGGTCTTAAATTTATCTCCAGAAAAGAAAATTCCACAACGTCTCTTGGCAACCCCCTCCAATACTCTTGTCAACCTCACAGTAAAGAAGTTCTATCGTATGTTTTTATGGAATTCTTTTTGCTGAAGTTTTTAGTCATTGTCCCACATTCTGTCACTGCACACACTTTCAACCCTCACTGCAAGAAAGACAGTGAGGCCCTGGAATGTGTTCAAAGAAGGCAACTAAACTGGTGCAGGGTCTAGAGCACAGGCCTTATGAGGAGCAGCTGAAGGAGCTGGGATTGTTCAGTCCAGAGAAGAGGAGGCTCAGGAAAGACTTTATTGCTCTCTGTAACTACCTGAAGGGAAGTTGTAGTGAGCTGGGGGTCGGCCTTGTCTCTCTTGTAACTGGTGATAGAACTAGAGGGAATGGCTTCAAGCTGCTCCAGGGCACTGGAACGGGCTACCCAGGGATTTGGCGGAGTCATTGACCCTGGAGGTGTTCACGGATTTTGTGTTGAGGGATATGGTTTAGTAAGAACTACTGATGATAGGTGGATGATTGGACTGGATGATCTTGTAGGTCTTTTTTGATCTTAGTGATTTTGTGATTCTGTGATTCTGTGAAAAGTTTGGCCCCATCCATTTGACTCTTTCATTTCAGATATTTATAAGCATTGATGAGATCGTCGCCCAGCCTCCTATTCTCCAGGCTGAAGAGCTCAAGTTCTCTCAGCTTTTCCTCATGTAGGAGATATTCCAGGCTTTGATCATCTATTTGGCTGTCAACCGGACACTCTTTAGGAGATCCCTGTCTGGATACCCAGAATTGGGCACAGTATTCCAAGTATTCCACAGCCTCAGAAGGGCCGACTAGAGAGGGAGAATCACCTCCCTTGTCCTGCTGACCATGCTCTTTCTTATGTATTGCAGGATACCATCAGGCCTTCTGGGTCACAAAGGTACACTAGAAGGGAGAGGGGAAAAGAAAGGGAAATAAAAGGGTACTTTAATGAGAGGAGAAGAGAAGGAATAAAAACACTGCTGCTACAGCTGCTACAAATCCAATAAATATTTTTTAAATAGTAATTACCATTATTTGAGAGAGGAAAAGAACTACTGAAATATGAGATAAAAAGAGAGAGCAAAGACTGATGATTGCTATAAAGTAAAGATTACATCATTTTTACTGGAAGATCTTCATAAGAAGTAAACATCCAAAGGGCAAATTCTGACTGAACCTCTTCTGCAGCACAGGTCTCAGAGCAGAGTTGAATGAGTGCTTTGAGACCATTCTGACAAGTGGAACAGAAATTCTTGAAGAGCTAAGAGAATTCTTCATTTATATTAATTATCTTATTCCAGCTCCCCAGTATGATAAATGCTGTATCTACTGTTTGCACACTAGATATTTTATTTATGAAGTGGAAGAATATTTAATTTACTTTTCTTGAAATATAACTTTGTACAGAACTATTTTTTTTTAATACACTTGTATAATTTATTATGTTTTTCTTGTTGTTGTTTAATGCATGCCTTAAACTGTAGCTCAGTGACATTCTCTGACCCACTATGTGTGACACTATGGTTGGTCACTTGTTTGTTACTAAAAGATTGCTGAAGGAGCTAATCCACGTGGAATTTATGGTTTTTACCCTGTCAGCTTCACTTCTACTATTTGTGTGTGCTAAATTACTCATTCATTTAAGTATTTCCACAAGCTTAGACATTGGAAGGTATATTTGGGGATCACAGTTTTTTATTTATTTATCTGTTATGAACTTACTGATGAAAGAAACAGCTAGAGTAGTAAAATATGTTCTCAGTTACATATTTCACTAGATACATTCAGTGAGAGCATAGATACGGCAATCAAATCAGCAGTCATACTAACACATTCTGAATATGCTCCATATAATATTGAACAACATATATATTCAAATGTAGTTTTAATTTCTTGACTCTTCATTTTTGTACGAACTCAATGTTTCACCATTCTCTGAGGGAGTTTTGCTCTGGTGAGCAACCTGATGCAAAATTTCTATGATGAAAATTTTTATTGTTATGTCATAAATGTGTCATTCATGCACCTTTTAATGTCATTTCACAAGTGTATGCAAATTGGTAAATTATGTAATATTGAAGTCTGAATACCAGTGAATATTATTGTTCTCTTAGATATCCTTTACGATACAATAAGAAAAAGAGTAGAATTTTGGAGACGTAAAAACTGATTCTCCTCAATATCTGTGAATCTGAGGTGGATCCAGAATCAGATAAACATGAACAAAGAGTGAACTGATTTGAGCTGGGACTGGAACAGAGATTTCCAATAACATGAAACTACAAAGAGCCAAACAATACAAAAAAATGTGTTGATGACTGCTGTGTCTCTTCTTGGACCCTGGGGCATCTGCAGCAACAGAGAGCAGATGCTTGGATTCACTCCTCTTGATTATCTTCTTTCCATTTTCCTGTCTGGTGTTGGAGTCCTATAAAATAAGCTGAAATTGGCTTTAGCCATATCTCTTCTGTTCATTCTTATTCTTTGGCTAGCAATGTGGGCAGAATATGGGATAAGGAAGCATTTTGTATGTAGAATTTGCACATAGCTATTTCCTAACTAAGGGCAGAGTTCCAGCCTGAGGTCCAGGATACAATATACATAAGACAGACTTTCCTGAACTGCTGTACTATTGGAGAGTGAAAAAGCATAAAAGAAAATCACTTCCACTTCTCAGCACAGACTTTCAGCATTCACCAACTGGGTTTTCGCAGCATGCCTCTGATTTCTACAATTTAAAAAAATATTGGTCTTCACTGAGAAAAACTGCGTACATCTACTTGATTTTTTTTTTTTTTTTTTGGTAAAATGTGTGAAGAAGAGGAGATTTTAATCTAAGAATTTGATTGCTCATAACTTTGTCCAGTAGCATCACGTTCCTACACTCATATTCTTTTGAGATTGACTGAGAAGACAGTAGAAAAATGAGGATTAATAAATCTTATGCTGAGGAAAATAACCTCAAAGAAAGATTTCTAGCCAGCACAAACTTTTATCTGTGCTGTTTTAAATAAATAAATAAATAAATAAATAAATAAATAAATAAATAAATAAATAAAGACATCCCCAAAGTCCT
>JAPSGF010000123.1:410559-440136 GCA_035772895.1 Perdix hodgsoniae | reverse complement strand
AATAATAATAATAATAAATAATTATTATTAATAATAATAATAATAATAATAATAATAAAAAGTCCTAGAGTATTTCCCACATGAGGAAAGGCTGAGAGACCAAGGGCTCTTCAGACTGGAAAACAGAGGAACACAGAAGGCTGGGAGGTAATCTCACCACTACTCATACAAATCTGAAGTGTGATAGTCAAGGGGGAGGGGCCGGATTCCTTTCAGCATTAGAATAAGAACAATAGGGACAATTAATAAAAACTGCAAGAAAATAATTTCCATAAAACACAAGAAAGAAATCCTTTACTGTGAGGGTGACAGAGCACTGGAAGAGGCTGCCCAGAGAGACTTTGGAGTCTCCTTCAGTGCATATATTCAAGACTCCTCTGGATGCTTTCCTTTGAGATCTGTTGTAAGAAAAATGCTTAAGCAAAGGGGTTGTACTTGATGATCTTCCAATCGATATGATTTTGTGATTACTGCGAAAGACATCTCAGGAACAAATGCATATTGTGCCTCTGGATAACAATAGAGGTAATGGGCATGACATATTGTTGAATGGCCTAGTATGCAGGGGACCTTAAAGACTATCTAGTTCCTATCCCCCTGCCGTGGGCAGGGTTGTCAGACACTAGATCAGGGTGCCCAGGATCTCATCCAATCTAGCCTTTGATGCTTCAAAGGATGCACAACCTCTCTTGGCAACCTGTTTCAGTATCTCATCACTTTCTGAGTACAAAATTTCCTCTTAACATCTAACCTAAATGTCACCTCTTTTTAGATTAAAGCCATTCCCCCTTGTCTTATAATTAGCACATTGAACTAAAAGTTGGCCTTTCTCTTGTTTCTAAGCTCTCTTCAAGTAGCAAAATGCTGCAGCAAGGTCTCTCTGGAGCCTTCTCCTCTCCACACTAAGTAAGCCAAACTATCTCAAGTTGTTTTCACAGCATGGATGCTTCAGCCATCTGGTCATCCTCATGGCCCTTATCTTGATGCACTCCAGCAGTTCAGCATCATTCCTGCACCTGGTTCCCCAGGCTTGCACACTGTACTCCAGATGAGACCTTGTAAGAGCAGAATAGAAGGGGACAATCAATTCCCTCTCCTTGCTGACCACTCGTCTTCTCATACAGCACAGGACACCACTGACCTTTCAGAATGCAAGTGCACTCTACTTACCCATGTCTACATTTTCATCCACCAGGACCCCCAAGTCCTTCTCTCAATGAGTTCTTCTCCCAGTCTGTACTTAGATTTGGGATTCCCTTGATCCAAGTGCAACCGCTTGGCCTTGTTAAGCCTCATTAGATTCTCATGTGCTCAGTTTTTGAGCCTGTCTGGGTCCTCCAGATGGCATTCCTCCCTTCTATTGTGTCAGCTACACCACTCAGGATGATGTCATCAGCAAACTTCCTGAGGGTACACTTGAACTAATTGACTACATCACTGATGTTGAAGAGCACTTCTCCCAAAGCCGATCCCTGAGGAACACCATTACTGACCAACCTCCACCTGAACACAGAGCTGTTGACATCAAATCTCTGGCTACGACTATCTAACCAATTCTTTATACACCTAATAGTTCAGTCTTCAAATCCATAACATTCCAATTTAGAGATGACAGTGTGGTGAGGGACCATAATAAAAGCCTTCTCCATGTAAATATCATCAGTTTCCTTTTCTTTAACCTCCAGTGCTGTTCCTTCATCATAGAAGGCCACTTCAATGACTTACATAGCCATTTTGCTCTTTTTTTTTTTTTTTAAAAAAAAAAAAAGCATAAGGTTGGCTAGAAGAGAAAACTCTGGAACAATAACTTGTCATAACATTTCAGAAAATAGACTCAAACTTGATACTTGTTATTATATACTTCCTAATTTTCACATGTAGGATCTCATTAACCAAGTTCATGGATGTAATTGCTAAGATTGATTGGAGAAGATACTAATCTCCCTTGCTTAGAGCACTAAGATTAAAAAAACAAGACAGTTTTTAAATAATCAGATGATTTACTTTATTATTATTATTTTTTATAAAATGTTCATGGAGTTGTAAAAGTTCGCTAATCTTGTTGTTTTCATTATTTGTTTATTTACTGCTTTATAAGGAAAGCACTTAGGTGAGGGTGACTTGCAATTTTGTGGAGTGATGAACAATCTTCTACTTAGATAATCTTTTATTCTAATTCTAGAAGAGTAAAGCAGATAAGATATTTTCAAAGGTAGTTCCAAGAAATTAAATGAAGATAAGTGCAAATAAGCCCCTAAAATAATAGCATTATCATCCGAAGAAATTTCAGAAATTTGAATACTGAAAAGTTTTGTAGAACTGTGTTTAGTTTTTTATGAGTGTTTTAATGTTATTCTAACCAGGAAATATTTCCACATGAATCGCCTTCACACAAAAGGAGTCCAGACCTTTTGCTTAAAATATGTCGGAATAAGGAACTCTTTTTTTCCATAGTTTTTCATAATTTGAACTAATTTAGCACGCTAGAATGATTTGATGAAACATTTCTTCAATGGTTTCTGAAACAAAGATTCTTATGAATGTTATTTTAAAATAATGCACTAATATTTTATAGACATTTTATCCCTGCTATCTTCAGCTAAATGTCTAATGGAAATGTAATACTGAAAAGAATCTGGAAACAACATTATCACCCTAAAGAAGGCATGTCAGCTGGACTTTGTCTTGATGTTTACTGAGAGACTGTTTTATCAAATAAAAATGAGATAGGAAAGAACTTCAGAGTTGTTTATTGAAAAGTCATATCTAGTTCCTTTTTCAAGTAAAATGATTGGAACCAACCATGAAGTCTATAATACACGTCATAGAAATACATACATAGAAATCCCTCTCCACTGGGCTTCTCTCAAGGAGTTCTTCCCCTAGTTTATATAAATACCTGGGATTGCCCCACCCAACTGCAACACCTTACTGCTGGCCTTGTTGAACCTCATTAGGTACCTATGGGCCCATTTCTCCAGCCTGTCTAGGTCTCTGGATGGCTTCCTTTCCCTCCAATGTATCGACTGCACCACTCAGCTTGGTGTTGTCTGCAAAGTTGCTAAGGATGCACTCAATGCCATAGTCTGTGTTATTAATGAAACTGTTGAAGAGCACTGGTCCCAAGACTGACCCCCGAGGGACACAGCTTGTGACCAGCCTCCACCCTGACACAGAACTGTTAATCACAACCCTTAAATTCTGAAATTAAATTCTCTTTTTGTATAATTTTATACGGAGGCATGAATACCTGGTTTCTTTAGACATTCAAATGTTCATTACTCAGTTTTGACTATATGATCATACATTTGAGGAAGTTTGTTTTTTACACTCATTTATGTTCAGTGGGAGCTTTTCCACATGAGGAGACACAGAACTGAATTGTTAATGGTTGGAATTTCACATATTTGCATTTGTGTAAGTGTAGTTTTCATTGCAGAGAATATTTAAATTCTGCCATTTTTTTGGCAGACATAAATTCTTCAATTTTTAATTGAATACAAGTATTAAATATCTTACTGAAGATATTTTAAAGGACATCAGCTGGGTATTTACTTCATTTAAGCACTAAATTAGTAGTTGCAAGACATAATCCACAGATTCCAGTAGCTCTAAATTAAACTGACATGTAACTTTTGTGTTTATAGTACAGGAAATTAGTTGAAGCTGTGATTCTAAACATGCTGAGGATTGATTGCATACCAGATTTATTAAACCTGTCATTAATAAGCTATTTTCTTTTTTGAATGGATTAAACTTGTGGGTACTAAAAACAAATTATGGTCTAGACACCAGCAATTAATGTGGCAAGTCCTGCTCCCTTGCTGTGGGCACTGTGTGTTTTAATAATATGTATAAACTTTTAGCTTATTGTTTCCCTTGGTTAGATGCTGCTATTGAACTCATTTTATCCTTCCATAATCACAGTCTTTAGTTTAGATGACTTCTTCAAGGCAACAAAACTGATTACTGTTAATCTGTTCAATGATATATTTTAGTGCTGATTTTACTATTTATTCATTTAGAGATCCATTCTTTTTCTTGTAACCATTTTGTTCCAGTTTTGTACAAAATAGCATGTTCAATGAAGCAAGTTACCTATGATTCAAGATTTGTAACTGTTAAACAGTGTCTGTATGAGGTAGAAGAGTTATCATTCAGACAATATTATCATCTAGATAATGTGAAACCTAATAACAAGAGAAGGAGACTCTTTTCAAGGTCTTGACTTCGTTCTGGACAAAAAGAAATAATACCTCACTAATTGAAGAAGAAGGCAGGAATTTATGTTTGATCACAATTAGAATGTATTCCTTTGAAGCACAGTAAATAGGAAAAGACAAATGAGTTGCAGGTGGGGATCAGGTAGAATATTTTCAGAAGAAGGAGGGAAGTATTTATAGCATTAGAAGCCTAGAAAAAGGTTCCAGTTAGAGTTCTACAGAGTTCTAACTGTAAGAAAAAATTTCTCTTGGGCATCAAACAATTTTTACTGAAATGGTTTCACAACTAACATCAACCATTTAGCAAAGAGGTACCCCATCTCTTCTCATGAATCCCTACCCTCTCTAAATATGCTTTGTAGAGTCTTAGTGCAAAAGGAGCTCTAACACGCTCTTTTGTTTGGGTTAGGTTTAACTATTCTAGATAGATGATGAAATGCATTTTCTTCAAATTCCTTTATTTTTTTTTATTTTTTATTTTTTTATAATGACTATTACAGAGCAGACATGTGGACTGAAAAACTTTTTTGTATATTTTTGTATATAAATATATATATATAAATATATATATATATATATTCAGGTGTAAACACTATTAAGAAAGTGGAAATATTTTCAGTATAGAATAAAAGGAAATGTCTAACTTAGCAAAATAATAATAAATATCAGAAGCATAAAGTCCTGGTTCAGAAGCATAAAAGCATAAAGTCCTGGAATAGTTATTCAAACAGTGACCAACTTTTAACAATAGATTTCAATAAATACTTGGTTGGCAGCTTCTCAGGAGAGGGAGGATTTGGGTAGGTGGTGTTTAACTTAAGAAGTTGGACTTGTTTGGCTCCCCAGGGGAAGAAAGACATAACAATTGATTTTCTCAGGTCTTGCATTGTCTACAAAAGAATTTAAACAAATTTTCATGCTCTATTCTGTATTAATCTCACTCCCCTTGGTTTCACGTCATGTGACAAGAGATCAGAAAGATGGTGATCTCTGCATCTTTCATGTTGCACCACATCTTGATTTCAAGGTTTGTGAGTACTAGCCGTCTAATGTCAATCAAAAATTAATGATCATAGCAGCATCACTTTTGTAATGTCAGTATGGTTGTTCTCCTGGTGGCAGGCAGGACTACCTCCTGTTTGGCATTACAGCTGAAACTGAGTTATGGACCACAGGGAAAAGGATGGACCCAGTGATTAGTTTTAACGTTCATCTGCTGGTTACTTTTCCTGCCTGTGTGTGTCCTCTTCTCTTTTCTACATCTCCTACAGATAAGGCACAATTTCAAAACATATACTTCCTTATCCTATGTAGCTTCCTTTAACAATAGTAACACTAATGTTTTGCTTCTACATCACATTTAATTTTTTTCATTTTGTTTTTCTTATTCATTCTAAAATTTAGGTTATATATTGTTCATTGTAAGGAAATGACTAGGCATTCAGTTCATTATAAAGGAACCAAGTTAATTTGTTTTAAGCTCAAAATCAGCAAGACGGTGTCACTGTCAAGTCATATCTCTGGCTCTCATTATGATTATACACTTCAGGTAAAGGCTTTGTATTTGCAGGAAAGTGAATATCCGTGAAAAATGAGCAGTACACAGTTGTGATTAGAAAAAAGAGGCTCACCTGTTTGTGACTACAAATATAACCTATAATTCCTGAATACTGGCAGTAATAGTACTAGGAGTAAAACAAATGTCCAGGATTAATACTGTTGTCATAGACACAAAATTTGGAGGAACAGCCAATCCACAATAGTTTTGCACTGCAAATTATTTATATGTTCCTGCCATTTGAAATACTTCCTGTGCTCTAACCTTCTATGATTACTGATGCTATTTTGCCAGAAAGACTGCCTTGAAGTTAGAGAAACTACTATATTGTTTTAATTATTCATTAAAAGACTGATTAAAGCATGACCGAGAGCAATGCTTATCTAATTTATAATTATATACATAAGTGATAAACTCAGTGGATTAAGCTACTTTATTTTATTTTTTAACCTGAAGGGATAAAGCTTGAATCAAGCTTGGATCATAAGCAGATTTTCTGTAAAATATCTTTCATTAAAAAGTGTTCAATATCATAGAATCATAGAATCATAGAATTACTCAGGTTGGAAAGGACCTCAAAGATCATCAAGTCCAACCACAGCCTAACCATAGTACCCTAACTCTAACAACCCTCCACTAAATCATATCTCCGAGCACCACATCCAAACAGCTCTTAAACACATCCAGGAATGGTGACTCAACCACCTCTCTGGGGAGCCTATTCCAGTGTTTAACCACCCTTTCTGTAAAGAAGTGTTTCCTAACGTCCAATCTAAACTTGCCTTGGTGCAACTTGAGGCCATTTCCCCTCGTCTTGTCACCTGTCACCAGTGAGAAGAGACCTACCCTGCACTCACTGTAAGTACCTTTCAGGTACTGGAAGAGAGTAATAATGTCTCTCCTCAGCCGTCTCTTCCCCAGACTGAACAGCCCCAGCTCCCTCAGCCTCTCCTCATAGGGCTGATTTTCCAAGCCCTTCACTAGCCTTGATGTCCTTCTCTGGACCTGCTCCAGCACCTCCATGTCCTTCTTGTACTGAGGTACCCAAAACTGAACACAGTACTCAAGATGAGGCCTCACCAATGCCAAGTACAGGGGCAGGATGACTTCCCTAGTCCTGCTCACCACACTGTTCCTGATACAAGCCAGGATGCCATTGGCCTTCTTGTCCACCTGGGCACACTGCTGGCTCATGTTCAGCCAACTGTCCAACAGTACACAAGGGTCCCTTTCCATCAGGCAGCTTTCCAACCATACCTCCCCAAGCCTGTGGGGTTGCCTGGGGTTGTTGTGACCAAAATGCAGGACCCAACACTTGGCCCTATTGGAACTCATACCGTTAACCTTTGCCCATCGATCCAGTCTATCCAGATCCCTCTGTAGTACCCTTCTCCCCTCAGGCAGATCAACACTCCCTCCCAGCTTGGTGTCATCTGCAAACTTACTGAGGGTGCACTCAATCCCCTCATCAAGATCATCAATGAAGATATTAAACAGAAGCGGCCCCAGCACTGAGCCTTGGGGGACACCGCTCATGTCCGGCTGCCAACTGGATTGAACTCCATTGACCACAACTCTTTGGGCCCAGCCATCCAGCCAGTGCTTCACCCAGCGGAGCATACACCCATCCAGACCATTGGCAGCCAGTTTCTCCAAGAGGATGTCGTGGGGGACAGTGTCAAAGGCCTTACTGAAGTCCAGGTAGACCACATCGACAGCCTGACCCTCATCCACTAAGCGGGTTACCTTGTCGTAGAATGAGATCAGGTTTGTCAGACATGATCTACCTTTAATAAACCCATGCTGACTGGGCCTGATCCCCTGGTTGACCTTTAGTTGGCCCATGATGGTTCCCAAGATTATCCGTTCCATGACCTTCCCTGTCACCAAAGCGAGACTTATAGGCCTCTAGCTACCAGGATCATCTTTTCGGCTCTTTTGGAAGATGGGCGTCACATTTTCCAGTTTCCAATCCACTGGGACATACCCAGTTAGCCAGGACTGTCGAAAGATGATGGAGAGTTGCTTGGCAACCACATCCGCCAACTCTCTCAGCACTCTAGGGCGCAGTCCATCCGTCCCCATGGACTCCCTAGCCTTCCTCTTGCTATTAATGTGTTTATAAAAGCATTTACTGTTTACTTTTGATTTAGTGGCCAAGCTCAGTTCTAGCTACGCGTTGGCTTTTCTAATTTTCTCCCTGCACAGCTTCACTACATACCTGTAATCCTCATAAGTAGCTTGCCCACTCTTCCAGAGACCATAAACTTTCCTTTTGTTCTTGAGTTCCAGCCAAAGGTTTCTGTTCAGCCAGCCCGGCCTCCTTGCCTGTCAGCTCGTCTTCCATGACATGGGGATGGTCAGTCACTGCACCTTTAAAACAATTTCCTTAAAATATTCCTAGCCTTTCTGGGCTCCCATTCTCTCCAAAACTACCTCCCAAAGGACCCTCTCAACCATGGTCCTAAAGAGGTTGAAGTCTGCCCTCCGGAAGTCCAAGGTGGCAGTTCTGCTGACTCCCCTCCATGGTTCAACAAGGATAGAGAAATCTAGCATCTCATGATCACTTTGCCCCAGATGGCCTCCAACCTTTACATCCCCCACCAGACCTTTTCTGTTTACAAAAAGCAGGTCCAGGATATTGCTTCCCCTCATCAGCTCCCTCACCAGCTGTGTCAGGAAGTTATCTCCCACACACTCTAGGAACCTCTGGGACTGTTCCCTGTCAGCTGTATTATAATTCCAGAAGATGTCAGGGAAGTTGAAGTCCCCCACCAGAATAAGGGGAGTGACCTAGAGACCTCACCCAACTGTTTATAAAGCCTCTCATCCACCTCTTCATCCTGGGTGGGTGGCCTGTAGCAGACTTTCACAGTAACGTCAGTCTTTTTGGCCTTTGCTTTTATTCTGATCCATATGCTCTCAACCCTATCATCGCCCTCATTAATTTCCACACATTTGTAGTCTTTTTTAATATAGAGAGCTACATCACCACCTTTCCTACCCAGCCTGTATCTTTTGAAAAGCCAGTAGCCCTCCATCACTGCACATCACTGCACTTTCTGCAAGGAAAATATTTGCAAGGTGTTTTGATGGCTTCTTTTTATTTATTTATTTATTTATTTTCTGATAGCTTGCATTATTTAAAAATTAATTAATAATTAGAATTTTTATAACAACTAACGTAAACTTTACTAATTCTTATAAAATGTAACTTTGAGGAAATGCCTTGAGAAAATAAGATCTTAATTTCAAGAATTTCCTTCTGAAAAATTATTCACTCCTGTCATAAATATTCAACCTTTTCAACCTCACATGAGCACATCATTTTCAAAAAGAGATATAAGATGCTAATAAAAATGGTCCTTGAATTTAGTTATCATAGCCTAAGATTTGGTGTCTGCCAGTGTCAATGCAAATAACACAGAAGTCTTGAGTGTTAGTGTTTCTGGTTATAAAGTGCATCTTTTTTTTTATAAGAGGTGAAATAACTAATCTTCAAACAAATGTACACTTATTTCACCATGAAATTCGAAAAGGGTGGATCACCATGTCAGAGAGGCTTGCACTGGAAGAACAGTCTTCCAGAAAGTCTATGTGGCACAGTGTAGAGGTGTACAGGTGGTCTTGTTTGTCCCCAAAAGATGAACAGCATCTTCATGCAGTGCTGCCCCTGAGCTACTGAGCTCTGAAAACTGTCATGGTTTGTTAGCTTATAGACCGCCTTGCTTTCACAGGCATACTGCTTCCAGATGAGAGTAGGCTTTTGTGCTCTCATGCTTCCTAGTACTGCTATGCTCATGTTAGGATGGGTGAAGTGGTTGCAGGTGTCTTAATTGCTACAGTGTGGGCTGTTATGATCTCATAGGAGGAAAGACTCCTTGTGCTAGCACTTAATAGTTTCAATACCAAAGCAGCAAAGATATCTCGACATTGCACTGAAATGATCGTTCCTTTCAGTCCCAATACCAAATGCACTGAATTTGAAAGGGACGTAAATGATGTATAATTAATTTTCAAGCTATGAATTTGTTCCAGAACCTAACCAGATGTATACATACTATTTTGTTTGTTCATTTAGCTGGAAATTAAAATGTGAAGGTTGTTTCCATATTCATTTATTTGTAAGTGACTCTTCCTCCCTAAAAATAGATTTAAAACAATTTCACAAAAACATCAAAATGTCTTTTCAGAATTATTATTTTTAATACTTCTTTTTATTAAATGTATTCCTTCATAAAATATCAGTGTTGTCTCATATTTGAGCTAAAGAGTGGAATTTTAGCTTCTAAAGAAAACGATTCTTTGGGTACATAGTTCCAGATATTCTGCAGATATTCTGAGTTTTAAAAAATATATATTTCACTATCAAATACGGTAATGAATTATTTGTTCCTAGGTATATACTGCTTCATTTTTCCCATGATATTTTAGTGAAACATAAGAACTATATATATCTTAAAGATTAAATGTATAATAAAATAATAATAATAATAATAATAATAATAATAATAATAATAATAATAATAATAATAATAATAATTAGTAATAACAATAAATAATAAATAATAAAAATACTGATTTATAAGACCTCCACAATAATTCTCTGTACAGCTGATGGAAACTATCAGATAGATTTTCAGTACTGTTATTATTTATCTGCAGGCCAGTCTGGTACCTACTTCTCTAATTATCTCTGTGGGGCTCTGAGAGTAATAACAAGCTTGCAACCTACATCCAATGTCTATCAAATATGTATGTGTTAGCTTTTTACTTTTTTTGTTTTTTTTATACTGAGAATTTTTACATATTTTTTTTTTTCTCTTTTTGTTTCTCCCTTTTCTTACCTGAAAGTCTGTTTTAAAACCAAAGCTAAGGAAAATATTTGTTTCGCATCAGATACTCAGATTTCATCTCAGGTATGAACTTTAGCTCCACTCTCTGGTTGGCCTTTAAAGGGCAAGATATGTTTTCACCCATAAGTGAAAAAGATGCATTTGTATTCTTTTTAAACAAAGAGAATTACATGTTTTAAAAATCAACGGTCATGTCTCATTCTTGCAGTCTTTCAACTGTTCTATCTTTGGTTCTATCAAAAACTAAGAAGTTATGTCCCATTACTTACATTTTTATTAGATCTAATAATTCTCCAGCTTTTTGTAGTACATACGTAATTAAGACTATATAAAGTGTGTTCCTTAGTAATCCTGCATTAGCCAAAGTGAAAAAAATTGTGGGAAAATATATGTCACCTTAAAATGAAGTTAATACACTAGAAGAAGTTGAAAGAATGATTTTTTTAAACCAATATGTTTTTTCTTTTTTTAAAAAAAGGTTTTAGCTTTTCTGTCATATTGTGTTTTTTCCATTCTAGTTCCTTTTGCAAAATAAGAAGGTATTAAGGAAAACAAAAACAAACTGACAAACAACAAGAACAAACTATCAAATAAACAATCAACACACCTTTTAGTGTTTTGAAAATAACTGAATTCAAGAGAATCGTTGTTTATTACAAATGTGGACTTCTTTCTTGTTCTTATTTAGTTATTTCCATATGTACCAAAGCTTATGATGCTTTTCTACATTTCTTTACACCCTCTCACTACACTCATGTGAAAAAGTCAACCATAGCCTGGGCTGTACCAAAAGAAGCATGGCCGCAGGTCAAGGGATGTGTTCTGTTCCTTTACTCTGTGCTGGTAAGACCTTACCTGGATTACTATGTCCAGATGTGGGGTCTCAGTATAGCAGATATATAGACCTGCTTGAATATAGATATAGAGGAGGGCCAGAGAAATGATCCAAGGAATGGATCATCTCTCCTACAAGGATAGGCTGAGAGAGCTGGGACTGTTCAGCTTGGAAGGCTTCAAAGCCTCATAGTGGCCTTTCAGTATCTAAAGAGTAGCTACAGGATAGAAGGGAACAAACTCTTAATCAGAGTTTGAGGTAACAAGACAAGATGAAATGCTTTCAAACTAAAACAGTGGACATTTAGATTGAATGTATAGAAAAAAGTCTTTTATACTGGAAGGTGTGAGGCACTGGAACAGATTACCCACAGAGGAGAAGTCCTGTCTGTCAACAGTTTACGGGCCAGTTCAGCCTGGTTCCGTGACCAGTGGGGCAGAGGGATCTGCAGATCCGCGCCTCTGGAAAAGGGAAACAGGGGACCCCTAAATAATTGAAATCAGTGGCAACGATCTGGAGTGAAACAAACTAATTTACTAAATATAGTATCAGCAAAATATAATGAGAGAGAGAAAGCGTGTGTGAAAGGTGGATAGGCCTCACCGCAACGCTGAGGTGAGAAGTGCAGCCCAGTTGAGCAGATGAAGAAAAGTAGGTGGAGAAGAGCAGATGGAGGAGTGCAGGCGGAGAAGGGTAGGTGAAGAAGAGAACATCAGGTGACCTTGCCAGAAGTTACATCTCCTTGCTGACCGCAAAGCCCCCTGGAGAATGTAGTTCTTCTTCTCCTCCGGACAGGCACCCGGAATTTGAGCATCAACAGTCAACCCCTCAGTGCATTACATGATGTTATGATGTGGAATACCAATAACCAAAAACCATGAAACCATGACACTGTCCCTGGTGACATTCAAGGCCAGTCTGGACTAAGGCTCTGGGCAACTTGATCAAGCTGTGGATGTCTTTGATTGTTGCAAGGGACTTGAACTAAATGACATTTAAAAGTCCCTTCCAACTCTAGGGATTCTGTGATTCCATGAAAATGCCCCAGTTTGAAGCCACCTGCCATCCAAATAAGGAAAGAGAATAAAAACAACCATTTAGTAGTCATCACTTGCAGCTGAAGTTACATTTACAGACTGTTTTAGACACTGTCCATAAAAAGTAGTAGTAGTCGTTAGCTTGATCCTTTTAGCCTTCTATGCTTATAGGCAGCTATAAGATGTCTCACCACAGTCTCTGATGCAGAAGTTTCTATTAGTTCTCAGTGTACTCTGCTTTCTTGTGATTACATAGCTGAAGGAAGTTTATTCACATGTTTCTGATACAGAAATTATCATGTTGGCAATGATCCGTGAGAAATATATACTGGATCTTATTTCTGCTGACTAAATTGATGCATGCTTTCAGTACAGGGATTCTGGTTCAGATCTGATTGTTCCTGCTGATGATAATTAAGCACACAGGCTTTGACTTGGGCGTTCAGAAGTCTTGTCAAACTCTGTCTCCATTATTGCACAGTTATTCTCCACCAGAGTAATCTTTTCCATACTTTAATGACATGGAAATTCCCTGATAGCACTGCTAGGAGTCTTTTTGCTTTGCAACACTCAATATTTTTACAATAGAAAAAATGCTAAAGTAAAATGTTAATCAGAAATATGCAGGTACAATTTCAATAACAGCTTGAAGTTTAAACATCCTATTATTTTTTAGTTAATATTGTTAGAGTAAGCAGATAGAACTTTAAAAAAAAAAAAAAGTAAAAGTAAATTATTTTTAAAATTATGTTGTTAATTGTTATGCATTATTGTAAAAGAAGTACTTCACTTCCTTTTGGTATTTTTATTAATGTATTCAAATCTCATATAGATAATATTTCTGACCGAGTGTTGATAGTTTTCATCAGTTGTACTCAATAAATTGCTGTGACAAATTGGCACGCAATTGGAGAGATTGAAACAGAGATTTGCTGACAGAAGTCTGGGAGTGTTTTTATTCTATGCTACTCTTTCTAGACATCTGCTTAAAATCCACTTCAGAACCTTGTCCTTCTTCAGCTATACTGTTACAGATTTAGAGGCATTCCTTGAATGATAATCTCAGAAACTTGGCACCAAAGCACCTTTGTGTTAATTGTACTACTGTATTTGATATGAGTTAGCAGATAGTAAATGAATACCATTAAGTAAACAGTGTTAAATGAGTTTGAATTAAGACCAGGAGGCAAAATTGCACTTGAAGCAAAAATGTAATGTATTAGATGGACTATCAAAATCCATTTTCAATACTGCAATTTTTCTGTTCAGAATTCTGTATTGCTGGAGTTTATTCAGTACCTTCATAGTAACCAGTTTGGCATTTACTTTTTCTGGAGAAGGGAAAAAAAGACAGAACAGTGCTCCTCTCATGCATTAATTGTTTATGTAGAGGCTACATACATTACATATATATTACAGAGGCTTGTATACATTACAGCAAATTTACACTTACCAACAATATTATTTTTGTTTCTTCAGGGTTTTTGTTTTGTTTTGTTTCAGGAGCCTGCAGCCATTTTATAACCCCTTACAAATTACTTCATCTCGCTGAAAGCTGTCTTCACTGCAACTTCAGTTTAATAAATAAATAAATAAATAAATAAATAAATAGATAGATAGATAGATAGATAGATAGATAGATAGATAGATAGATAGATAGATAGATAGATAATAGTGATTCAGGACCCGTTTCAAATCTTTGCTATACATTTTTAACATGTGATAGAGTTTTGCTTGCCATTGAAACCTCAAACTAGCACTCATCCAGTAATTCATGCAAACAGAATAATTGTCCCATTTTATCCTACACAAAGCAGAATTTAATCTGAAGCAAGAATTCTTCAGTTCTACTTATTTGTGGGAGTTGTGCATAAAACGCTATTAGCCATAAAATTGCCATGGAGAAATTTGTATGATGCAACATTAATGAATAATGATGCAAATTCACTTACCACACTTAATTTAGTCATAGCTTCTCTTTAATGAGCAAAGAACTGCACAAATTGATTTTTTTTTAATTTTTTTTTTTTTGATGAGTATATAGTTATACTTTTGTTTTTATAGACTTGACAAAATAACCGTTTCTTACTCATCTAAGTTTTCTCTACAGGGCATGAGTTAACTACTTACTAAACAGAAACTAAGCTTAAAAGAATATAAGTGACACTGGAGAAAAATCTTCATTTTTCCAAAAAATTCATTTTTAAATAATTTCCATAAATATAAAAGGAAATTAATCTACTTTGTGTAGAAATGAGGAATGAGTTTGTAGAGACTAGGTTAGCTTTTTCATAAAATCGCTACGAATGTGTGATCAGGAAACTGACATCTTTGACACTAAGATTTCAGACTTCTGCATGTGTAATGAAAATCTGTCATTTAAGAAAGCACTGGCAGATAAGAAACTGGCAGAACTCAGATATATCAATAAATGAATTATAATACAGTAAGGTTTTTTTTGTTTGTTTTTTTTGTTTTTTACAAGAAAGATTACATCATTATTCCATCTCTGTCTCTCTTTTTTCAAACATCAAGTATGCCTCAGTTAGCATTACAGTACATTGTAGGGTACCCTGCCCCCTTTCTTTTCTCTGAAAAACATCATCTCAGAAAGATAATTCTAAATTAGTCTGCTCTACCTCTGAGGCCATCTTAATACAGCGCATGAGGACTTAATTTCCAAACTACTGCACAGCCTCAAGCACAGGGAATAAAAGATGTTGTGATTGCAGTTCAAATGCAGAGCTCATGTTTGTTGAAGACCACCTTTTTATTTGTGCTCTAGAGGGTAAATAAAGGAATTACTAATAAAATTGCAAGCTAGTCTTGCAAATGATGCTGTGGTCTGTATGTAATAATGAGCATAGTAGCTGCAGACAAAGCAAATGAAACAAATATAAATAGAAGTAGTTTTGTTTACTATTCCTTCTTATTTAGAACACAATATCAGTTCAAAATGTGATCTTCTGTGCTTAATCACACACCTATAACTGGTTTCAAAAACACACGTGATCTACATGCACACACATATTTTGCATCCTATGTTGTTTTTTCAATATACTTATTACCAGAAAATACCTTTTTTTCCATAATGAAGGATATATCATCCTTGTATTCCAGACAAAATATGAGCTGTTGCTTTGAATTTTAGCATAGTATCAGTTTCTGATGCATGGATATTCCCATTATTTTATTTCATATTTGCTCCAGAGCATAACCTTTTAGAATATCTTCCTTCTATGAAATTTCATTTCCCAAAAACTTTTGGAGGATTTGAAATTTTCACTGTTTACAAATCGTAGTTATTAATTTAAATATTATCTATCATAATATAACCAAAGTGATTAAAGAACTCGCAGGTAAAATTCAACCCTTAGAGGGGAAAAAAAAAAAAAAAATAAATAAATGATGCAGTGTACTTCTCCGTGATACCTCTACTTTTAAAAACACTTTGGTGTACTGTGATTCTAACAAAACATACAAAAACAAACAAACAAACAAAAACAAATTAAAGAGAAATCCTAAATAACATTGGAAAACAAAACAAAACAAAACAAAACAAGAAATAACATGTATTAATTACTTGGTGACATAGTAATTGCAACATTCTTTCTCAGAACAAGATTTGTTGGATGGTAATGGAACATCCAAGAGACAGCACCAAAACATTTTTGAGCTCTCACACTGTTAGACTACCAAAAAAGGAGTTTTTAACAAAAGATTTGATTTAATAATATAAGGCTGTGGAACTGTTGCGGTTAATGGTGTACTTGATTACTTGTGTTAGTGGGAAATGTTGAATCACCTGAAGATACTGCTGGTTCTAGTAGAGGATTCCCTGTGATTGTTTGTACCAGTGTTATAATATACTATGTACATAGAGAATGCAGACAACAAATAAACAAACTGTTAAAAACAAGAAAGTTCATTTAATCCTGGAAAATATTAACTACCAGAAAGGCTGCTATAGAAAAAAAAAATCATGTTTTATATTTAAAAATCAGGAGATTTCTCTAACATAAAATTGTAGTTTTAAGTTAAACAAAGCAGCTTGTAGATCCAATACTGAGTATTTAGAAATAAAGACTGAGAAAGCAATGGGTATGTACCTGGATAAGTTTCAGCTGAGCAACAGTTTTGCATATGTTGAATGTAAGATTTCATCACTATTCAGCAGATTCTTCAAATGAAAAGTGTGTTTAGCACCGTTTTGATTCATAAGATCCCAGTTTGCTTCTGTACCACTTTAAGCCTCTATGCCCATGGAAAGTTAAAATAGCACAAATAGTGAAACAGATTCAAAACTCTCCTCATGAGAAAAGAAATAAAGAGCGGAGAGAAAGCAGCTTTGGCAGTTCAAGTCTGAACAGGCCAAAATGCTGAAATTTCTACCGTTTTCTTTGAGGATAGTTCCCCTGCAGCAGATGACTATCTCACAAGCTGTGAATCTTCTTCATACTCTCCTCTCCCTCTCCACCATTCAGAGTCAGGCTTCCCACACAGCCAACAGCCAGATGGTTTATTGACAGCCTGAGGCCTGAGTCTTTTTCTCATCTACTTTATTAGAGCAAATGCTGGGTAGTTATTAATTTTTACTAAACCCAGTCCAAGAATCTGCTTTTCTTTCAGCCGCCTCAACTCTTTCATGCTCACTAACAAACTTTCCCTTGTTGCTCTCTCAAATATGTCCTCAAGCCTATGATTCACCACACTCCCCAGAAAATACAGAATCGGATTGACTTAGTAAAAGATGTGAGATAAGCATGATCACTGATGACTTTTGAGAAGGTGACATTAAGTGCACCATATTATTCTATTTGTGGTACCTGATCAAACCAAGAACCCTTTCATCTGACCTGAAAATTTATTTTTCAGCAGCAGCCATAGAAGTCAGGTCATGAGATTTCAGAGATACTTGCTATCATCTACATGTTTTCAGTCTTATTTACATTCCTCTGTGAATAAGCCATAATGACCCTCCTGCCACTTTCAAGGAAGAAGCTTGTCAACAATTACACCTCACCCACACATATAGCAAAAATCCATATTCCATGAGCTTTCTTGTTTTTTTCCTCTCTTCATGTAGTTCTCACTAGAAATCCCTTGAGATTGCGTCCATGGCATGCGCAACATGAAAATTGTTACCTCCTCCTCCTCTATCACTAATAAATTTTTTCCATCTCTCCTTTTCCTTCACTTGTCAGCAAAGCTGTCTGAAAAGAAAACATTTTATCCTTTCCAGTTCTTTCCTCCTACCTAAGCAATTTTTTTCTTCTTCATCTCATCCTTGCTCACTGTGCAGAAAAGTGCAAGGCAGTCCGTTTTTCTTCCTGGATGACATAGTCAGAAGCTTACGAAAATATGCAGAGACACAGTAGTTCTTATAGAAAAGAACACTGAACCAGTAATCAGGTAGAAGATTTCATCTACAGATTGGTTTCCTCTTATACTGCCGTCCCTATGAACTGCCTTAATTGGCAACAAGTACAAACAATACTTTATGATGACATTACAGATAAACAAAGAATAACAATATTAATTTCACAAGTTTATTTTAAGATTGTTAGTGTCTACATAGTAGGTCTTAATCTCAAATGGAAAGATCAAGGAAAAGTAATCAGGCAGAATGTAGACTATCCTAAACAAAGCAGAAAATGGAGGAAGGCATGTCAAAATGAAGTCAATAAAGTAATTCTTCAAGGGTTATACTTCCTGTTCCAAGGCAGCACAATAGAGAGATCTGATTTGGACTCATCTTTGCACTCTGATCATAGTCCCAGCACTATGGCAAAACCTTTATTCTATAACTGCCGTTTTCATTGTTTTTGGTCTTTGACATTTACTGGCCAAACAAGGACTAGCTTAATGTCTGTCCCCATACCACGCATTTTATTCCAGATTTATTATTCCAGATAATATGCAGAATTCAATAGTCAACAGTAACCTAATCAGAAAATACAGTTTAAGTTTATAAAGGAGCATAATAGATTTCTTTTAGGCAATAGGAAGCACAGTCAGCCCCTGCGTTGCAGCTGCGGTGGTAGTTACTGAAGCAAGTCTGGCATTAGTCAAGTCTTCACAAGCCAGGGCATCATATTTAGTGTTTTGATTCATCAGCCATGTCATCAAGGTGTAGGAGAGATTACCAAGCATTCTCAGCAACACAGACATACATAACAATGGCACAGGAAAGGTATTAGAATCATACACTCTGGCAAACTACTTAGACATGACAATGACTTACAAATTTTCTGTGGTACTTCAAAGGACCTTACACGACATGGTAAAGAAGATTTTTTCACTTGTTCCAGGACTCAGTGCACTGGGAAGATGGACAGTGTGCAAAAAAATAATAATATATGTCCTCTGAGTAATTCTGATACATAGGGCAACCTCTTAAGATCTAATCATCTGTATCTGTAACACACAGATGGCGTGGACCATGCACAATGTGTCAAGCTGGGCATCCCTCCCAGATCACAATAGCTACTGTCAATTACTGTCAATTTGACTTTACTAAACTCTGAGGTGAGTCAGAGGATGTAGAAGGGTTGCCAACTTTTGTATTTTTACTATTCTCACAACCACAGTCACTTTTGTTCTTCATACCCAGTGGACCATTCTATTGTATGGCTAGTTAAAAATACCAGTAAGTTAATGAATTCAAACTTATCTCTAAAACTGCATGGCATCCAGTGCCCAACAGCTGTATATATGACTGTACTAAGCAGAAGGACTGTGATTTTTGTCCTTAGGATGTTGCTTTTCAACAGGAAAATAAAAATAAAATGAAAAAATTGAATAATAGTAAATATTCTGCAATTTGAAATAAGTAGAAAAAAGAAACATTAAAAAATAAAGGACACATAGATGCTGCAATAATAGAAGTCAGTCTGTAAAATAACTTTCACTGTAAGTTGTTTTGCTGATACTTATCTAGGAATCATTTACTACTAAGTAACATACTTGTCTGTCTTTCAAATATTATTGAGCAGAGAGTACACTGAAATCTTTGGTTAGAGACATGTTTTGTGCTTTTCCTATCTCACTTAAGGTAACTGTTCTAAACTGAAATCTGCAGTGTAGAATAGTGGGGTATCTGAAGAATTAATTTCTTTGTTCCAGTTGAATATCATCTTTATTCGTCTTCCTAAAGGCAAACTGGTTAGAATAAACAGTTCAAACTGTAGTCTTAATTGGGATTTTCAGAAATTATTTGTTATAACCCTGGCCAATCTTCTGTCTGTCCAATCACCTTGACCTTTGAAAATATTTTTCATTCCCTAGCATTAGAGCCTGACCTATGTAACAGCTAGCATAACTGCAACATTTGACATTTTTGTAATATGACCATTTCCAGCATTTAATTCAAACAAACAAACAAAAAAATGTATTAAAGGGGTGTGTGTTATGAAATAGCACATCAATTTAATGCCCCAGAAAATTTAGATTTCACAGTACTATGCTCTCGCAACAGAGTAAAGGCAACATTTGCAGAGGTAAAAGCTTGACAATGCCTGAGCTGTTACAGAGAACTGCTGAGCATGTGGGAATTTAGCTCATATATAAATATTACATATCCTGAAACTCTGTGTAAACATCAGAAAATACTGATTTTTTACTTAAATTAATAAAATCACTGAGTTTCTTATTAAGGAAGGCATAGCTTAGCTCACATTACTCTGGACAGGAGGGTTAGTTAAGGACAATGTTAGCTATGTGTTTTCAGGGTTATATGTTTTTTCTTTTATGTTTGTTGTTGTTTTAAATCTGTCAAATCCTTCATGGTTCTTAAACATAGTTTAAAGTATTTAATTTCCTTGGTGGTTTCCTTACAGTAAATCTTTCATAGAAGGCTCTACAATTATTGTATTATTTATTTGCAGGTAATCTCCTAAACTAGTCTGATGCATGTATATGCAGTTAAACATATGCTAGTTTTTCAAACCAGATTTTCTTAAGTGATAATTAATTTCTCCTATGTAGTCAAGTATGTTGAGATCTATGCTAATAATTTTAAAAGCACATATAAGATACTTTCATAAAAAATAATACAATTAGACATTTGAAGAAAAATATTAGTTTTTATTCTTCAAGGCTACAGTTGCTCCTCATCATGTCATGATGATTTTCCCAGAATACTGTCACTATGAAATCTTAATACTGCATAGATAACTGCTTAAATAGATTTTATTTCTGAAACTGGATGATCACTTTTGCAGTTAAATTGTAGTCTGGGAATCAACAAACTAAGTAAAAATCTAACAGTAAATATATATCCAAACATACTTATAAAGAGAAAGCTGTGCTAAGTTTCTATTTCTTGATTTTTTATTTTATTTTCTTTTTTTAATGATAGAGGAATAGTAGCCTGCTTGCCCTAGTTCTCCAAATAGACTTTCTCTTGAATTCTTTTCTTTATACATAATTAAATTTGACATTAAAAATATAACTTCTCATGGGAAATGAACTTCACATTACCACAGTCTGAGGAGACAGCATAAAATAAAAATGCTTAACACTTTAGGAAGAAATGCAAACATATAAGTCATTTGTGTGTCAGACAGGATTGAAGATATTCTATTTCAGTGTTATTTTTCTCCTCTTAAATAGAGAGCTCCTTCCTGCTTATGAAGAGTAAAGTGCCACTTTTTTTTCTTTTTTTTCTTTTTTTCTTTTTTTTTTTTTTTCTTGATTGATTCAGTGTTTTCAGCACAACTAACCGGAATTAGAATGCTTCATTTATAGTTACGTTTATACATTTTTTAGTGTAACTGCTTGTTCCTGGTTTTTGGCTACATCTTAGCTGTTCTTGTCCTTGCATATGCATTTTCAGTTATTTTTCTCACTGAACTTCTAAATATCATCTATTGATATCTAAACATTCAGTCAAGAAGGAAAGTGGAAAATTATTTCTGTATAGTGAAATAAATGCAAAGAGGAGAAAATGAGGCTGCAACTTTAATTTTGGTAACTTTTCCACAATTCATAAATTTATTTTAAGGTAAGACAGGTTCCAGAACAGAATTTTTACTATTTAAAAACAAATACTCAAAGCAGCATGCCAAGTGAAATCAAATTGGCAAGACTGGGATTTTGAACAGCTGCATCGCAATTTTTTTTCCAACCAGTACTTACAGATGAGAAACTGATGACAACATAATGTTAGTGACAGTCCTTAGTATCCTACAGGATGGCACCTGTTAGGGCACGCAGTGTAGACCCTACGCAGGTATTACAAAATTCTTTGACAAGAGAAGATAGATGTTTCTTCCTTAAAAAATTGAAAGTTGAGACTCATAAATCTTGGATTACTCTCATCATTCTTTTTCTTTTGGATCTATATATTACTTGATTTTATTTCTTTCTTCTCTCTACTGTTTCTTAATTCAGTATTCTGCTCTGGTCCTGTTTTGCATTCAAATACTTCCTCACAACCACTCATCCCAGAAATTTCCTTTTCATACACAAATTTTCATTCCTAGTTACACCTTTCACTTTGTTTCTACCACTATCTCACTCCTCTTGTGTCTTATTTCTGCTCCTCATCTCCCACATGGGCCTCATACAGCAAAGGGACTCTGAGAGCTTCAGAGAGGGCTATTTCTACTTTTCATACTGATGCCCTCAGCAGCAGAAAGCAGCTCAGCCCCTACAGGTTTGGACTGATGTCATATTTGGGGAATTTGATTGCCAAGTTCTTAATGTCAGTAATGATTATGGCTGATTTTCATTTCCTTATAATTTAGCCAATTTGCTTATTTTTCCATAGGAACGGCCAAAGAGTGTAACATTTCTTAACATCGAAATGTTACCCCACCAATTTCTGGCTTTTGATCCAAACCACAGACAAAATAATGGCTATTGAATGAAAGCTATATTTTTCTTGCTGTTGTTATTGTTTTTCTTTAAAACACAGGTAAATGTATAATTATCTCACATCATGCTGCACAACACTTCTATACAAAAACAGGAAATTCTCACAACTGAATAGCAGGTTTGCCTGAGATTTATTAAAGATAAGGTGAAAAAAAAAAAAAAAAAAAGGCAGTAATTGGATAGTTTGCTCTTTTTATAGTTGCAGACCAAATCCGTTATGATGATTCATTCTTCTTCCATCTTGGAACAATATATAAGGATGAAGAAATATGCCTCTTTCTTTTTCAGACAGATCCAATGTATTTAACTCACACTATACTTGGCACTGATGCAGCTTCAGCTTGAATATTATGTGTATTTCTGGTTTCCACAACTTTTTAAAGTAGGCTAAGGTTCTTGAAAGCATCCAGAGGATATCAATAAAATTGGCAAAAGGACCAAAATTTGTCTTATCAGAAGAGGCTGAGGTCTCTCGGACTTTCCAGTCCACTTCAAAGGAGGCTGAGTGGACGCCTCATTGTTCTCTACAACTTCCTGAGGAGAGGAAATGGAAAGGAAGGTGCTAGTCTTTTCTCCCTGGTCACCACTGCCAGAATGCATGGGAACAGCATAAAGAAGTGCCAGAGGACGTTCAGAGTAGATGACCACTACTACTAAAGAAAAATCTACTGCTACAACACAATTTCTATTTATGCTTTAGATATCATGATTCAACTATTGCTGCAAAATATATTTCATCTGGGAAAAAAAAATAAAAATGTTAGATTGCACATCACTGATTTTATACTGCAGGTGAGCATGATTACTTTAATATGAAATTCAAATGCATTCAAATGCATTTATTTACATTGTTTCTGTAACATAATAAGTAACAAGCAAAAAGTACAGAACATTTTTACAATAATGCATTAGCTATATAAAAATATATTTTTTTGCATTTTCAAAGCTTCACATAAATGCTTCCTAATGACATTTTGGAAAAGAACTGGGACATGATGCATCATCATGCATCAAGAGGATGGATAAGTGATGAAATAAAGATGAGATTCACCAGAAAATAGGTTTTCTGACCTCATCTAGTTTCATTGTTTCCCTGTAGAGCTGTATTTCTACGCTGTCCAGGATCACTTTTGTAGCAAGTTGATCAACTAGAGAAATCTTAAATATAAAAGATGCTGAGGTTTTTTGTTTTGTTTTTTTTTTTTAATGTATGAAATATCCACCATTTGTTTCCTTTGCTCCAGAACATATTTTGAAGTAAAATTGTGGAGACTGTTTCACAGATAAACAGGAAAAAATGTACTTCAAATTCTCAATTTTTCTTGCAGTATTCTCCAAATAAAAGCTGATGCTGCAATGATTAATGGGCTTGACAAACATGTGCAGCCATGTTTCAACATCGGTAAAGTTAAGCATGCATGTAAATGTTCATAAGCTTGAGATTTAAGCAAATCCAAGTCATTCTTATGTTAAAATAGAACATTGAGATGGATGTTTAGGTAGAATTTTATGTTAAAATAGAAAAATATACTTTCTATTTTTTTTAATGAAAATGCATTATATGACACTTTATAGACACTTTATATTTTGGTGTAATACAACGAAAGGTGCAGAATATATTCCCTTCATTTGCCACATAACAGCTGCAGTCTTGCCATTTTCAATATGCTGTAGCAAGCTGATTCTTTCTGTTGATTATTTATGTCATTAGCAGGCAAGGATGCAGATTTTTTAATGATTTTTCCTGTATCTGTAGATTAATATATTTTATGATACCGTGAACTTTTAAAGCCACAATATTTTCTAAACAAATTTGCTTGAATTCCAATGCTTCAATTCTGCCCTTATTTCCAGGCCATTGTGATCTAATTTTTTATGAGCTGATATTCATTTTAATTAATTACTGTTTTCCTCATCTTTTTTAACTCCCTACAGAAATGCTCACTGCAGTGTAACATATCCACATTGCCTAATTCTTGATATGCATTTTTCTAGTTGTAGGGAAGGTGATCCATTCTTCCTCTGCCTAATCAACGTATCTATTGTGTGTGAGTTTTTCTCTAAGTGTGCTTAAGGATCCAGAAAGCACATGATTTATCATGAATGTACATAAATGTCTCTTGCCTTGCTCCTCAGAAAAATAAGAGGGCAGTTTGGGAACAGGCTTGCACATAGGAAAAAAACATAGTGCAACATGTTCTTAGCTGCCCTTTGTTTTAGAGACATCAAGAGAAGCTAGGGAATACATGAACTACTGTAGTGGTGGCATCTGACAGACTGATACAAATTTCATAGGGACTGGAAAAGGATTTATGCGGCACGTCTTCTGTATAATGCATGATCAGTAAGCCCAATATGGCAATAGATGGACTGAAATGACCTCGAGTAAGCAGTGACAAGAAGCAATTTGCCTACTTCTCATTAGTCCTTAAAGATTTTAGGACCTCTGGGAAAAACCATACAGCACTAAACTTTCTAGAGATCTTTATCAAACTAGATCAAAATAACAACGTAAAACATGGAGGTTTTAGAAAGTAATGTACAGCTGTGGTTCTCAATCACATAATTGCATAACAGTGAGCCCATTTCTTGTGAAGCAATGTGCTGATCATGTGACAAGAAGATGCAGGAAAATGCTTTGTCATCGGAGGTATGTTTTGATTCCATATAAAAAGTGTGTCACCAGCACACTGTGGAAACATTCACCATATGTATTTAAAAAAAAAAAAAAAAAGGGCTGTGGAACAACCACAAAAATGAGCAGCTAAAACTGGGCTATGAAAACAATTTGCTGTGCCTGCTGCAGCACAAACATGAACCATCATAAGGCAAAAGTAGAGCAAGCTGCTAACTTCTACAGCTCTATCTTTTATTCACAGCAGTTTAAAATAGGTTTCTTAATGCTGGTTAATCCTTTAAAACTGTAAATACCAATACATTGTAAAAAGCATAATACAAAAAATATGTTTAGCTGCTCCAGCAAAACTGGAAGGAAGACTTCTACTTTTAGGATGTTAATTGGACTCAACTGTTCTTCAAAAGAGAAGTGATATTCACTGGTTTCTATAGTGAACAGCACAATTGAATTTCATTGGCTTAATTCAGTGACATGCAGAGTTTATAACAATAACCCTTAGGTGGGGCAATACTGTAACCAAATAGCCACACAAAGGTTCTGATGCTGCTTGAAACGGAGAAGCCATGAAATGCGTTGAGAAAGACAAAAGTGAAAATGAAATGATGAGATCAGTTTTTGTTTCACTTTTTGATTTAAATCTTTGGAAAATGCAAGTCATTTTCAGCTTTTATACATAATTTTTATTGGCTTTTCCGAACAATATTGAAAATTACTTCTGCAAAGGGGGATGATTTTGAAACTGTGTAGTTAGTCTTATCAGAACAATTTTAAGGAGCACTAATAACAGACATTATTGAGTTTACTGTATTAGTGCCTGCACATGTGTAGAGATATGATTATAGAATACAGAGGCATATAGCATATAAATTTAAGTGTACATGCCGAAAGTCAAACTTCTTTTGTGGTTTAAAATATGGTGTTACTCTGACACAGTGCTTCAGCACTTGATGGAGATAGAAATACATATGTTTTGATAAAAATTTTGATGACAACTATGCTCTCTGAGTATCACTACCAAATTTATTCCAACATATTGATAAATCTATGTATCCTAGATTTGCTTCTTAATTACCTTTTTTCTGAGGTTACTCTAACCTTTGTGAGCACATTTCAGATATTTATGAAAATTAAAAAGTGCCTCTGCTGCTGGCAATTCTGCATATCCTGTGTCCTGAGAGAGCACAGAAAGGTGACATGCAGGAGAACAAAGGCCAAATTAGGTCACCAAACTTGTTTTCTCGAGAATCCCATCATTTTCAGGTGTTTTTTTTTGTTTTTTTTTTTTTTCCCTCAGGCTCAGAAGACCACATAAAATGACTCATGAGCAAAAAATGTTTGAAGCATTAAATCACCATATCACTGTCTTGATGTATCTGATGTTGGAAAGGAGTAATGTTCAAAAAATAAAAAAAAAATAGAATTTATTTAGCTTATCATTCCTGCAAGTACCTATTCATGTAAAATGCGTGAGTATCATCAGACAATTTTTCATCATGGGTCCAAAGCAAAGTGCTTTTCTTGCCAAACCCATTCTGAACAAGCACCTTTTTTTTCCTGAGTTGTTATGACACATCCACGTGATGAATGATTCTATATTCACCAATATAACAGTGATGTTAGAGGCTGCAGACAAATGAGAACAAGAGCCTAACGTGCCAGCTCACTGTGTACATTCTGTAGGATGGTTCTTACCATGCTGCATGAAACAAAACAAAATTGTCTTTCCATACTTTTCTGTTGTTTTACATGATGTGATTTATTACTAAGACTTAATTCTAAGAAGGAACTTCGCAAATAAGATTTTAAAATCAGATCAAGAATAGAAATAGGAATAGGTATAATGTAATACTGAAAAAAAAATGCATTGTTTGCTCTATAAGTAATGCTGCCTATTAATAGGTGTTTGCACAACAGATACAAAGAACACAATAACACTATTTGATAGAAAATATTCCCTGCTAGAAAACAGTTTTTCAGCATATTCACTAACATTAGCTACACATTTTCATTAGCAAGGAACAAGAGCCTGCATGCCACACTCATAAAATTCTGCATGGCTATCTGGAGTCTTCCATGTTCCTAAAAACACACCATCCACTGCCTCACTATTCTCACTTGCACTATTAACAAGTATTTACTAAATATCAAAAGATATTGGCAGATTTGATTTTCTTCTAAAGGAGGAATAAAACTACACACCTTCATTTCATATGCACGTCCATACAGAATACTGTTCTGGCTGTAATTTTATCTCCCGAATTAGATACACTGCATTTACCTACTCTATTTCCTACAATTTAATATGGCATTCTCTTACCTGAAAATGTTGTGTTCTAGGCATAACTTTTACTTTCATGGCAAAGTTGCTCCTAGAATGTGAGGTAGCACGTATGAAGTTGTCAGTGGTACATCTCCCTACATACCACCCTGTAGTCTGCACTGTTGACCAAGCTGCTCTCAATTGTTCTTAAAATACTCTTAAACATTATTGAAAAATGCCAAATTTTTAACCCATTTAGGCATGGGAAAGCAGGCCAAATGTGACTGTGCTTCCTTTGTCGTTTTGTTTTGTTCTGTTTTGTTTTGTTTTCTGACATAGTTTGTCTAACGCTGTCAGTTTGGATAAGCTACATCATCACTGTCAGTAGTTTTGGCTTGTCAGCCTTCTGCTAAAACATGCTGGGACTGAACTCTGAAGATACAGCTTAAGCAGTGGTTGAGCTGGAAACAAGAAGATGATCACTGCTGTCAGCTACACTTGAAATGTCTAGTTTTAACTCTCCCTATTTGGAGATTTTGTCATGTTCAAAAAGATCATCTGAAAAAAAAGTAATAATTTTCTGATGAGAGGAAACACAAAACTAGGAGACAGACAGTATATGAAAAAATAACTACTCTGTGAGAATAGCATTTCACATTCATCACAGTTGTACTGGTTCAAAATGTTAAGGGATTTTCATCAGGTATTCTGATCAGAGAATGACTGATTACAATACTGCAGTACTACAATGTCTGAAAGGTTTTGCTATCATATAGCCCATCAAATCAAAAAAATACTATTTTATTTACTTCCCAGAAACTTAGCTGATAATTTACATTTTAAATGAGGAATGCTAGCGCTACTCATATCCTCTTCAGAACTACATTTGCCACCTACACTGAATCATTCATATAGTAACTTGATTGGGAGATGTAAAATATAATGCATGCAGTATGCAATTTCCATGTGAACAAGGGCTGTTCAAACACAATGCAGCTGTGAATTTGAGAACAGACCAAAGTTATGAACATTGGAAATTGTCAGGGGAGGGGTGGGGGGTTGGGTAAGGCAATGGAATTTACTGTGTGATTGGATATGGGTATTGAACTGGGCAAATTAAGACAAGAAAAGCAAAAAGTGGAGAAAGACCGACCTAAGCAAAATGCAAAGACAGGCCAGCAACAGAGTATCTGCGTTTGGCCCAAAACCAGGGAGCGGTGTCCACTTGATCACCCAAAAGTTTGCTGTTTCTTTTAACGTGGAAACAATCTGCTAGAATATTCAAAGCTTGCTCAGCAGGAAATCTTACATCATCGTCAAAACCTTGTTTTGTCAAGGTAAATTAAAATACTGAAGGCACTGCAACAATAGATATTCCAGTGTATGTCAACTACATTTCTTTTAAATGCTAGGACAGAAGGGATTGTTGATAGGACAAAGGGGAATGGTTTTAAACAGGGGAGTTTAAGGTAGATACTAGGAGGAAGTTTTTCACACAGAGGATGGTGACGTGCTGGATGCCCAAGGAGGTTGTGGATGCCTTATCCTTGGAGGCAGGCATCCAAGGCCAGGCTGGATGTGGCTCTGGGCAGCCTAGTTTAGTGGTTGGCGACCCTGTACGTAGCAGGGGGGTTGAAACTAGGTTATCATTATGGTCCTTTTCAACCCAGGCCATTCTGTGATTCTATAACTTTATGAATTTGGGCAGTATTTTTTTATTCAGCAGTGTAAAAAGAAGATATGAAGGACCATAGACTACATGCCTGTCCACTCTCCTCTTTTCTTTTTATTTATTTTCTTTAAAGCAAAATCTAATTCTTAAATTCCTCTCTACAAAACAAAACCAGTGAGCTTAGTAAAAATTCAAAGTCTCACTTGTTATCAATGTAGGACACTGCCAGAAATAGGTATTGTAATTAAAAATGATCTGAGAGTTCTCTTGCTCTCCAAAGGTAATTTAAAAACACTTGACTAAATATCATCTCTATAATACTTCTAGGACAACTGAAAAATCAAATGGTAACATAAGTACACCCATTAATCTAAATGACAATTCAAGTTTAAAATGAGAGTTAATGTATTAGAACTATTCTGTCACTTTCCACATATTAGGTGCTAAATTTGGGGTTATATTTTAGCCTTAATTCTGGAATCTCACTTCATTACGGTTCTTATTTAATATTTCCATAAGCTCAACTGAAAATCCTGTCAATAAATGTTAAGGATATAAACTATGTACTTTGAATAAAACTCCGGAATATGGTTGAATGGAAAGGAAAGGAAAGGAAAGG
>JAPSGF010000123.1:348767-405559 GCA_035772895.1 Perdix hodgsoniae | reverse complement strand
GGGAAGGGAAGGGAAGGGAAGGGAAGGGAAGGGAGGAAATATAGATAAGCTGTCTGCTGGGAGTTTTCCTTAATGTAATAATTCTCCATCAATTGAGGCTTTTTATATATTTTCCATTTTACTTCAAATGCAAAAACAATGAATCATGCAACAAATTTTTATAGGGAAACAAACTTCTGTATCACACTTACATGCCTCTCTGATAGCTATCTCACAGATTAGGTCATTCCAAGCCTGCTGAAGTCAACCTGAATATCAGCCCTGGCTCGTTTTAGACTGTATCTCTGTAGTGCATGCACACACCACTGTGGTTATCAGAATAAGATCCATCAGTTCTCTCTGGAATACAGGTTCAGTGGTTTAATATGTGGTTTAATCCAATAGTGTTATTCATGCTTCTCTTTTCTTCATCTACTAAGATGAATGAGACTTTGAATGTCTGTGGGTGCACTTGTGTTTATTTATATAAAAGCAATATGCTATGCTTTTAGAGAAAGTAAGTTAGAGAAACTTCATTGCAACTGATTTGTATGACAGCAGCATCTGTGACCTTCACTCCTTTGGAGAGACCATTTTCCCAATTGTTCAAATCCAGCAATAGAAGGAAAAAGGAAAACCATTGTTACTAGCTTTCGGTATTTCTCCAGATATGCTCATAATAAACTACATGGCGCCTATCTGGTGCATTTTGACATTGAGACATTGGAATCTTCTCTATCTTTGTAGTCCTCAGTAGTTCACATTGTGTTGCTTTCTCATCACAATTCAACCATCTTTCTTTTTGTAACCCACGGAAAAGCCAGTGAGGTAGCCGGGAAGCATCCAGCTGGCAAACTGGCAAAATATAAGCACATTTAAATGGCTTCAGTTATCCTTGTTATAAAACAGATAAAATTATGTTTTACTAAAACTTGCACAAGTATTTTATTGAGAAACACTTAAGCCACAGTTACAATACTCTAACCTTGTGTGGAGGTGACACTGTAGATGGCTACACCCTATGCTGTGATATTTGCTGCTGTTTCATATGCCAAATTATGCTATTATTCTTCTGACATGCTAATTTTTCCATGTGCATCCTCAAAGTCCAGGTTTACATGGTAGGAGTCTTATGAAACTGTACTTCCTGAAAGAGACCAACAAAATCACAATTTTGTGAAGCCCAAAAAGACTTAATGTCTGATATGCTAAGGATGAAACAGTAGACAAAATCTTGCTGATGATGTTTTATTTTGTTCTGTTTTTCACAGTGAAAAAGCCACTCATGTGATGTTAGTTTTCAGCTGGGTTCTGTATATTTTTGATAGTCTGATGACATTCTATGTTTATTTGAGTTCAAAAGAGGAGAGGTGTTATAAATATATTTTTAGAAGTATTTTACACTGTCCATAAGCAATTAATTTACAGCCAAATGTGCAAGCTAGAGTTCCTAGAAATGAAATTTTCACCAAAATCAATCTCTTTTTAATAGCCACAATGGTAACAACAACAAAAAAGTAATTTTCAGAAAACACAGATTAAATAATGTAAAAATGCTAAAATGAAAGCACAGAATGCTGTGGTAGTTTATCACACAAAGACATAGATAGAAGTCAGAAAGAGAAGTTTTGCAATATCAGCTTGTTTGTTTTTGATATTTTTCTGGTCTATGAAACTTTTCCTCACTCTGAACATGGTACAAACATGGAAGATACAAAGAACCATCAGACTTACATTATACTAGTAAACATTCATTGGGAATATAATTTTGACTAATTGCTTGCTCGACATATTTCTGTTCAGCACCCTGTGTCATTTTATTTTCTCTAAGTGATTAATGAGCTATTTTATTTTTTTTAATATATATTTTTCAATACCTGACATACCCAGTAAGAAAACATACAATTGCAAAACAAAATTCTACATACTTAAAAGTTTGACCTCCAGAAGTCAGATAATTATATATAGATGTATTGTGTCATACAAGTTATACATGCTTTATATTTGCTATATATGCTATATATTTGATGTTCTGATTTTTGGCTGTTTTTACTTTGAAAGGTTACATTTACTGGATACTGGAAATTGAGACAGAGTACTCATTCAGAGTAGGAAAATAATATAAACAATTTTAGGGAAATCTTCCGCTTAACCCTATGGCAAATATCCTCAAGCCTGTGTTGATCAAATCTGAAGAAGGAAAAAATTTCTGTCTTTTGAAGCCATCACAAAAGATAATAATGATCGCAGCTTAGAGGACTGCTGTCATGATTCAAAGTAGCAATTCCAGATAACTTAGATGTTTAATAATAATAACAACAACAAAAAGTCAGCAAGATGGTTTGTAAGATTTAGCAAAGAAACCCACCACTGTATAATCTAAAATTTTTATTTACAGGTAGATTGGGAAATAAAAATGTTCTGATTCTTCTAGTGACTAAACATGTAATTTTCTTTACTAACATGCATGGCATGAAAAATTTGCATTCACAATAAGTGTTTACAAGATTAATTTCCATATTTGAGCATTATTTTTCAACATAAAGACTTCTAATACTTTAAAAGTGGTATATAAATGCAGTGTGGAAGGCCTCCTACTAACTTCAGTTGGGTTTTTCACAGCTAAAACATCTTATGAATTCTTGTTCACAGACAGGATTATCTGGATTTAAGAGGCGTACAGATAAGGCACTCAGGAAATCCAGGTTCTCTTCTCAGGGCCCGTGGTGACATGCTTTGTCACTTTCTTTTCTCTTATCCTTCCTACATGCTCCATCACGACAAGTTAGAACTTAAGCCACTTAAAACTTACTTTCCAAAAAACACTTCATGCTTCCATTGTAGGATGAAAATATGTTTGTGCAAAAGGAAGCTCACTCTGTTATGAACTGAAAAACATGAATTGTGAAAACAAAACAAACAAACAAACAAACAAACAAACAAAAAACAAAAAAAAACCACCACCAACCAGAAACAGCTTCAACAAAGAATGAACTTTGCCACAAGGAAACTTAAGTAATTTCATATTTATTTTTAGAAGCCTAGTTAGATAGGAAAGGACTATAATCGTCATGAAATACTTTTCAAAGTGTTTTACTAACTGGAATAATACTCCTACAAATCTTGCACTAATGCATGCTTTATTGAGAGTAAAATGTCTAATACTGAGAGTGTGTAGCACTGTGTGAATGCTGGTGCAAGTACAAGCTCCTCTCAGGGCTGCTGTACAGGCTGTGCAAGCTGCCTGCTGCCCACTGCTTCATACTATCACACTCACATGTTCTATAACTCAGACTCTGCTCAGGAGACCTGGTTTAACTAATTCAGACCTCTACACCTGTGTGTCTAATGCACAACTAAACATACATAATACTGCTTTTTTTTTTTTCTTTTTTTTTTTAATCTACTTCCAGAACTCACATTGCTGGTTCTTATGAGGGAAACATGTTCATGTTCGTATTAATTTTTGTAGAAAAAAATACTGAATGAGAAGATGTGCATATAATTGTTAGTCTGTGACATCTGAGTACAAGGAATATTTTTTTCTATATTCTGACACTGCTTAGGCTATGTACCTTGCTTGTGGACAAAAAAAGAAAAGTTTTTATTTTTAGAGAAAATTATCGCAGAAGAAACCTTTGGAAATCTTTGAAATGTTTTAGGGAAAATATTTACTTTTTCTTGCCTTTTTGAATTTAAGCAACAGTTTACAAACCTAATTTAAGCTTGTAGTATTATATTTCACTTTCTCCTTTTTCTTCTGCCTAACACTATTCCCTACATACCTGGCAAACCAATTCAACCAGCTCTTAAATGTTCATGCAGAGACAGTCATAATCCAAGACTACAGATCATTACCAAACTGGTCTGTTTTCCTGCTTTATTTATTTATGTGAAGTTAATGTGTTCTCTGTGAACATGTGTATGTATGTATGAAGATGAAGGCAACTTTTTCATGAAGTTTTTTGGAAGGTTAGAGTCTGAGGAATCCCTGAACAGAAGAAAATCTTCTGCTTCTACTTCCACATTTTCAGCTATGCCACAAGTGATAATTATTCATAACATTTTAGTCCAGTCACTGAAGTGAATATAACATTCTGTTTAGAAATGCCTGAAATCAACAAAAATTTGAGTACAGTTGAAGTTGTGATGTCATAATATAGATGCTCACAGTTGAACTATAAATTCTGAAGTTGCAAATCACTTGAAATTTCTTAATACTACACACTGAACTACGTTTTAGAGTATGTTTGTTGAAAACAGTTGAAAACTGTTCAAAATTACATCTGTAACACTAAGAATTTGTAAATCCTCAGTCCATTCCGATATCTAGTTCATTTCTTAATTTTCTTCATTATTTTGTTTGGAATTATTAGTATAGACAAAGTTTATTCTGTATAATGCCAGGAGTTTGCCCATGTATTTGTTTATTTTACAAGATAAAACACTTCTAATTAAAATATTTCCCCTGAGAAATCTTTCTGCTTACTTTCATGTTTGGAGACCACTTTATGTTTTTGACACCACCATCTGTCATTGTTCGAATGCCTATGTATTAGGCTAGATGACCTATTCTGATTTAGCATTATTTAAAAGTAATGGTGACAATAATACTGGGTGTAACTTAAGTGACTTTGTCAGCTGAAAGTTCAGTTTTGTTTAATCAATATCAATACAGAGACTAGACAAATTTGAGTGCAGTCAAGGACAAACACAGACAAAAGGAATTTATCTGCTTATTCCTACATGAGGATTCTTATATAATACCTATCCCACACATTCTATGTTTTCTGCATCATAATTTTTCAATTTCTCATACAAAACACATTATATTGCAAAATCATGAAGAAACTGTAAGAAGAACAATAGATTTTTCTCTGCTTTGATTGGAAAAGAGCATAATTCTGAAATCATATCTTCAGAACATCTTGTGAATATACAAAGAAACCAATCTTGATTTTCCAGAGCAGAGCTCCCATTCAACCATTTCCTGAAGTGGTATTTATTTAGATTATGTCTTTAACAACGTATGACTGAGATATTATTTTGATTTTTTTT
Organism: Perdix hodgsoniae; assembly: GCA_035772895.1. Classification (NCBI taxonomy): domain Eukaryota; kingdom Metazoa; phylum Chordata; class Aves; order Galliformes; family Phasianidae; genus Perdix; species Perdix hodgsoniae. The sequence goes on along the minus strand of JAPSGF010000123.1, from coordinate 400,522 downwards.
TAATTGAATTTATCCTCTGCAGCTTTAGAGACAGTAGGAAAACTACTGAAGATTCTCACAGAGGCATCCAAATCCTGTAATTCCCTTCTTTCATGCATTTGACTTAAAAAACTTCCTAGGATTTCTTACACACCTTACAAGGATTGCACATACTGTCACTGCATATTAAGTAATAAATTATTACTACTGTCATGGAAAATTAATGAATCAGACTGCCTAGATGAAAATGCCTATTAATTGCCATACAGTCATTATGTAAACCAATGTAAATATTGAACATTTTATCAGTGTTAGTCTAATTTGGTTTTAAATGAACAAACTCCTTCTGTCATCATGGGCAGAAATAACTCTCAGATAATATCTTAAGGTTTATTAATAAGAGGTACAAGAAAATATTGGGGATTTAGAAATACAGAATATGTTTGTAAGTCTTAAAATCTAAATTTAAAACAGAAATAAATAAATTCAGAAAAGCACTAGAAATAATTCCAAGAACACAAAGATTTCTGTGACTAAAAGACAAACAAGTTTATCAGTACTGAATGAATTTCAAAGGAAGTCGTTCTGAGAAATCATTCATTTATAAAAATCCTCTCTATATGATCAGTTCAGTATTGTCATGAAAGAAATATATATTTTTTCAGAATTTTAAAGTATTAATTGACAAAACAATTCAAAGGATAGACAATTAAACTATAAGGGAAAATAAACTGTTGAAATATTAATTCATTGCATCTATCTTAACCTTAATGCACAGATATCTAATCAGTCTAGCATGCAGAATGCAAGTCTAAATTCATTTTCATTTACATTTCATAATATTTTTCATATCATTTCTAAAACTAGATGTGCTTATGAAGAATATGTGACTAATATATGAATTTTTTACAATGTGTATCTTCTTTATATATATATGTGTGTGTGTGTGTGTCAATTATTTATTTTATAGTAATAGAACAAAATGTTTTTGAGATACTTTCTCCTCAATCACATCAGATTTTATAGGTCTCTTGAAACAAGTTTTTCTAGAACTATATAAGAGAATATCTCGGAATATGAGATTTTGTAACAATTGTTCAGAATTGCTGTGGTTATTTATGTCACCAATTCTCATTTCTCACAGCTTACAAAACTGTTGTGTTACAGTCTTGTACTTAGGTATTTTGCTGTATAATCTAATATACTGAACAAACAATTTAAATTGGAACAAAACAAAAAAAAGAATTGTCAAGTCATATTATATGGACATTTCCTGCTGCAATAAATTCATATGCATAAAAGGCAACTGAAGCAGGAAATTCACTAATCAACTCACCTTATATATACAAATGAGCAAATCACTCAGTAGTGCAATATTTAGATTGCAATATTTTTCTTATTTTTATCCTTTGAACCATCTAATATCTTAAAGCACTAAATCTTTCCAAAATACTGAATACACCCAGATAATCTCAAAACTGGAGATAGATGCATTGCAAACATTGCACAGTTGTCAGAAATGAGCTTTCAGCAGCTACTACTGAGCTCCTGAAAGATGTTATAAAGAATCCACTTGAATTCCACCAAATGTTGGTGATATAAGCAATTCTTTTCATAGCACATCTTGCATATCTTGTAGTGCTACAAAGTATTACTATTATTGCATTGTGTACAAATAAGCAATATCCTAAGAAAAGTATATTGCTTTCAAATCAAAATGAGTATGAACAGATTTTGCATGTTTCTTGTTACTGAATTCTGCTGGCAAATGTCACAATCTGGAAAAAGACTGTGAGATAATCGCTACTTCTTCTACAGCATGCAAATGGATTACTAGAGTCCATCCTAAATTCCTAAATTAGAGCAATGAAAGAAAGTCCTAATGCAGAAACATCTAGTCCAGGCAGATATCAGGTAACTGGAGAATTAAAAGGAGATTAATTAGGAAAATGATTAGGACCAGGATTCCTTAAAACAAACAAACAAACAAACAAACAAACAAACAAATAAAAGTAAGACTTCATTTACTAAATGTATAGAATGTATACAATTCCTGAAGATTCATACTGTTCAGTGGATACCCACATCAAATTTTGTACTCACAGCTATAGCAGATATAGAAAAAAAAGAAAAAAATAAATCAGGAACACGTTATCTCTTTTGATGAAAAACAGAGTTCTGAACATCAAAATACATTGTCCAGTTGAATGTTTGAGAAAATGACAGAAACTGGAAAAATCGAGGATTATTTTGAATTAAATACTGAATTTAACTTTTTGGCTTTATATTTCCTTTCTCATTCTGAGACATTATAAATGCCTGGGTTTGAAATAGCAAACATTTCTTATCATTCACAAAAAATCTTCTTTGATTTATTTGTTGAGATGGAGGATGGATTAAAATTTGCCTTATGCTGGCTGAATTCCTCTTTTCTGAATTGTCAGTGAACCAAGAAATCAGCTATTTTCTCAGCTCTATAATTGTGCTATATATAATAATTTTCCTGAAATGTTATCCAGTCTGCAAAGGTCTTCCTGCTGAGTTTGCTTGATTCTAAAATGTAAAATTCTTGTAAAGCCCTGAAATACAAAACTTTTACTGTGCAGAAGAAAAAATGGTATATATATGTTACCTTGATAAATCATTGACTCTAACTTTTTATTCTTGCAGAAAAACAGAGAAAATATGCAAGCTTACTAGTGATTAAAGACACTCTCTGTCCCTATTAGCGTTATAGGAAACAAGCACCTAAGTTATTTTAGCTTATTACAATTTTTTTTAATGTATTTATTTATTTATTTTTTACTTACAGCTGGTGTTCTCATTTTAAGCTAGATTTATTCTAGGTCACATGGTGAAATATAAAAAACAAATTTGGGGGGAGATATGTGGAGAATACACACCAGAGAGATTCACCTTAGAGACTGATTCATCTTACTCTATTTTTATAGTTATTTCTTCATTCTCTTTCTCTTTTTATTCAGTTCAAATTTTGGTTGTACTAACTAAATTTCAGTTGAACGAGCACTCATAAATATATGTAATGTGGCAGAATTATTGTAGTTTTGTCATAGTTTTCCTGAGGTATATCATGATGTTGTACAGCAAACTGATAGAATTGGGACAGCTGTTAAGGGAGGACTACAGTCCCCAGAATGCTTCTGTCCTTCCAGCATCGTTTCCAAGACAGAGATACAAAGTGATGTGGTGTTGTGTCTGCATTCTTTTTTGCTCCACACTGCCGAGCTTGCAGCACATTATTAGGAGATGCTTTTTTTCCCACTTATTTAATTTACTGCTCTTGAATCCTTTTATATTGTATTATCTCACATTCTACTACTATTTTTAGTAAAATAGTTTCTTTTTATCTCAGTGGAGAAGCAACTCTTCCTTCTCACTTTTCCTCTGGCTTTTCATTGGGTGAAGAGGTTGGGGAGGGGGGCTAAGCCCTTTCATGTGATGGTAACAAAAATTCAATGTGAGACAAGTGGACAAATAACAACTTTATTTTTAAAATGCATTATTATAGATTTTCTTACAGTTCTTATAGTTTTATACACAGAATTTGACAACTATATAGTTTTTTTGTGCTGTAAATATTTACACATTATCTTGGGTGACTTCATTATTCATGCACTGCAAACCTAATACATATTATCAAGTCCCATCATATACATTCTTACTGCACTAACACTGTAATAGAAATACAATTACATATTTTACTTATGGTTGTTTTTTATCTTCACTCTTGTAAATGGAGATCATTTTTGTACTATGAAGATAAACTAATATTGTTACCAAAAGAGTAATAATAGTGTTTTCAAAATGGTGAGATTATTAAGTTTGATATTTAAATAGCAAGGTTATTTAGAATATCATTCTACTTATCTATTCTTGACATCATTAATAATAACTGAAAAGGATTATTAATAATAATAATAAAATGGAAAATGGGGGAAAGAAAAATACCATTTAAAATGTATATTTAAAGAAAATAAAAAAATAAAACAAGAAAATTACAAAGATTTAGCAGCTATTCAGTAGACAGGAACTTTAGTGTTGTGTTGATTCAGATCAGTAAAGTAAAATAGAAAAGAAGGAATTTAAAATTTAGAGTGCCATTTTAATTAGTCTAGCTTTTTTTCTTTAAGTGGAGAAAAAGAGACTCACCAAATGAGGATTCAACAGAGAGCATATAAACAGGAGTGGGAACAGCTGTTTACATGGTTGGATAGTGATAGGACAAGAGAGGATGGTTTTAAACAGAGTCAGAGAGATTTAGGTTGGATATTAGGAGGAAGTTTTTCACTCAGAGGGTGGTGACATGCTGGAACAGGTTGCCCAAGGAGGTTGTGGATGCCCCATCTCTGGAGACACTCAGGGCCAGGCTGGATGTGGCTCTGGGAAGCCTGGTCTAATGCCTGGTGACCCCGTACATAACAGAGGAGTTGAAACTAATTGATCACTGTGGTTCTTTTCAACCCAGGTCATTCTATGATTCTATGAATTATTTCCAGAAATAATTAAGTATGCTACGAGTTAAGGCATGTTGAGTAAATTAAAAAAAAAAAAAATCCATAGAGTTCATTTTCTATATTTTTTCTTTTTCTAAAACCAAAACAAAATGCTACGCCCTCACTTTGAGATTTCTTCAGACACACTTAATTTTTTTCCTTATTTACTTAGAATATGGTGTTTGATTTATAGAAAAATTGTGTGGCTGGTTCCCTTCATAAAATCTAAAGGACATTTTAAACGTATGTTTAAAATGTCAGCTTTTCTTAGCACTGCTGGAAAGCTGCACAAACCACAGACATATTTAGGGCATAGTTTTTCAACTCATTTCTTAACCTACTTTTAACTTGGACTGTACAGGACAAAGTCAATTTTCTCAGTCCTCCTCTTTTCATCTTCCAAATGCATCTGCACATACACTGAGGTTATGCATAAGTGAACATGAACTGTCTGCCCATAATTTGCCATGAGTCCAGCTGTCCATCTTCTTAATGAAAGAAGAAACTTGACAGAATATAGAAAGGCGTTCTGACCACTTCAGAGGAATATAGGATCATTGCAAGGGCAAGCAGGGATGACACGAGGAAGGCTAAGGCTCAATTGAAATTGAATCTGGCAAGGGAGGTCACGGACAACGAGGCTTCTTTAAGTATGTCAATAGTGAAAGGATTAAGAGTACGGAAAATATGGGCCTGCTGCTGAATTAGATGGGTTCCTTGGTTATGGGGGACACTGAGAGGTGGAGTTACTGAACACCCTTCCTTCAGTCTTTACTACTAAGTCTGCTTCTCAGGAATTCCAGACCCAGTAGGTAAGTGATACTATGGGGAAAATAAGACTTTCCCTTAGTCTAAGAGGATATGGTCAAAAATCATATAGACAAATTAATGCAAACAAATCCATGAGCCCTGACATTATGCAGTTGTGAGTGCTGAGGGAGCTGGCTGAGGTTATTGCCAAGCTGCTCTGTTACCTTTGAAAGGTCATGGAGAATGCAAGAGGTGCCTGAGAACTGGAATAAATAAATAACGCCACTCCAGTCTTCAAAAAGATCAAGAAAGAGGACCTGTGGAACAGGACAGACAGCCTCACCATCATCCCATCTTCCCTGGGAAGGTGATGGATGTTGATATTCCAGACATCATTTCCAAGCAAGTGGAAGAGAAATAAAATATCAGTAGAAGTAGTCAACATGGATTCACCATGCTTGACAAATCTGGTAGCCTTCTAAGGTGTTATGACTGGCTTGTTAGATGAGAAGAGAGTAGCGGATGCTGTGTAACTCAATTTCAGCAGGAATTTTGACACTCTCCCATAAAACTCTCATAGGTAAGCTTAGGAAGTATGGGGTAGATGTGTGGACAGTGAGGTTGATTGAGAACTGAACAACTGACAAAACTTAGAGTTTTGTGTCAACAGTGAAGAGTCTAGTTGGAGGACTGTAGCTAGTGATGTTCCCCAGGGGTTGGTTCTGGGTCCGTTGTTGTTCAACATATTCATTAATGACCTGGATGAAGTAGACCCTCACCAAGTTTGCTGATGATACAAAGCTAGGAAGAGTAGCTTATAGACCAGAAGGGTGTACTGGCATCAACAAGACCTAGACAGGCTAGAGAGTTGGGCAGAGAGGAACCTGATGAGATTCAACAAAGGAAAGTGTAGAGTCCTATACCTGAGGATGAATGATCATTTTACACAGGTATAGGCTGACCTGCTGGAATGGAGTTCTGTGTAGAAAACACAAACTGTCCTGGTAGATAACAAGTTGACCATGAATGTGCCCCTGGGGCCAAGAAGGCTGATGGTATACTGGGATGTAAGAAGAAGAGTGTGGCCAACAGGTCAAGGGAGGTAATGCTTTCTTTCTACTCTGCCCTGATGAGGCCACATCTGAAGTACTATGCCAAGTTCTGGGCTCTTATCAATACATATAAATCTCTTTAGTGTAGGGGCCAAGTGGATGGGGCCAGGCTCTTTTCAGAGGTGTGTAGTGACAAGACAAGAGACACTGGGTACAAAGTGAAACGTAGGATCATGGAAGTGGAACATCTTTACATACAAACATGAGGAAAATATTCTTTACTTTGATGATGGAGCACTGGAAAAGATTGCCCAGAGAAGTTGAGGAGACCTTTGCAGATAATCAGAGTCTACCCACAAGCTTTCCTGTGTAACACACTGTAGGGAATCTAATTTAGCAGGGGATTGTAGTCAGTGATGCCTAGAGGTCCTTTCTTATCACTGCAGATCTGTGATATCCTGTAAATAAAATTTGATGGGGAAGGAGGGAGGAAAAAAGAATATGAAGACATTCTACAGGTACATTGACCAGAAGAGACAGGTCAAAGCAAGTGTACCTCCTTTGGTAAATGTAAAAAGAGAACTGGCTTTAATGGACAAAGAGAAGGCTGAGGTACTGAATGAGTTCTTCACTTCAGTCTTCACTGGCAGCCAGGATTCTATTATGTCCCTGAGCCCTGCATCCCTAAATCTCTAGGTGGGGACTAGGGGAGTAAACCCCCTTCAGTGAAAGGGCAGAGCAAGTCCAAGACTGCCTCATGAGACTGAATGCATACAAGTCTTTTGGGCTGGATGACGTGCATCCCAAGGTTCTGAAGGAGCTGGCTGAGGTGGTTGCTGAGCCAGACTCCATCATATTTGAAAAGTCGTGGCTGTCAGGTGAGGTCCCTTCCTGGAGGAAGAGTCACATCAGTCTCATTTTTAAGAATGGGAACAAGGAGGATCTGGAGAACTACAGGCTGGTGAGTCTCACCTCTGTACCTGGGAAGATCATGGAACAGATCCTCCCGGAAGATATGCTTGATCACATGAGGAATGAGCGTGTGATCCAAGAAAGTCAGAAAGGGTTCACCAAGGGAAGGTCATACTTGACCAATCTGCTGGCCTTCCATGATGGAGTGATAGCATTGGTAGACAAAGGGAAGGAGACCAGTGTCATTTACCTGGACTTGAGCAAGGCTTTTGACATGGTCCCCCACAACATCCTTATCTCCAAATTGTAGGGATGTGGATTTGATGGGTGGACCACCTGGTGGATAAGGAATTAGCTTTAAAGGCTGCAGACAGAGGATGGTGATTACTGGTTCTATGTCCAGGAGGCTGGTGATGAGTGGTGTCCCCCAGGGGTCTGCCTTGGGACCAGTGCTCTTTAACATCTTCATCAACGATGTCAGTGATGGAATTGAGTGCACCCTCAGCAAGTTTGCTGATAACACCAAGCTGAATGGTGTGGTTGACACGGTGGAAGGAAGGGATGCCATTTGGAGGGACCTCAACAGTCTTGAAAGGTGGGCCCGGGGTAAATCTAATGAGGTTCAACACAGCAGAGTGCAAGGTTTTGTACTTAGGCCAGGGGAATCCCAGGCATATATACAGACAGGGAAGAGCAGTCCTCGAGAGTAGCCCTGCAGAGAAGGACCTGGGGATCCTGATGGATGAAAAACTTAATATGAGCCAACAGTTGTTTCTGACTTTTTATTGTTGCTTTTGTCAAGAATATATCTAATTTAAACATCACAACAAACACAACATAGCATTAACTGTAATGTTATCTGTGTTCCATCAGTGCACTGGGCAGAGGACTTTGAATTTCATACATTTACAACTCTCTGCACTGATTCCACACGTCTCTTTATTACAAGAAAAAAAAAAAAAAAGAGATTGCTAGCATTTTACACCTGATCTCAGATTCTCTAGTTTTAGATTTGAAGTTGGAACTTTGCCTCACAATCCACTACTGACGCTGCAGAAGGGCACTGAGTCATCCAATTGAGATATCAAAGAGAATGCCCTTTAGGTCACCCCCATACATTGCTGGAAAAAATGCACTATATCCTGAGAAAGTTAGATATTTTTTTGTTTCTAGCTCTAAAAAGTGTATATTCTTTGCCTAATAGTTATCATGATTCACCTCAAAAGCTACACAGGGATTTCACACTTGTGTCCGAGCTCTGCTATATATGACAAAAACATCAGGAAATATGTTTTCCACACTTATTTCTATATTTTTACTGATCTTTAATCATTCAGTGAATTTGTAGGGAAGATTTCATTCCCAACAAACAAAGAAGTGGTAAAATTAATTTTATGAGAAATCACACAAGAGTGATATGGGAGGCTGGGAATAAGACTGTGGGAGTTACTTCAAAACGTAACCTTGAGAGACAGTCCAAGTGGTAAGATATATAAATCTTATGATCCTGAGCTTCTTTGTATGGTATGCAGAAACCAAGACGTATTGTTTTCTATGACAAACTAATGAAAGAAAAGATTTTCCAAGAGTCTGAGATGGGAAAAGCTGTGACAGTAGAGCAATAGAACTTGAACAGACAACTGTTTTTTCTTTTTTTTTTCTTTTTTTTTTTTTTGCTTCTGTCTTAGAGTTTTATTTACTTCAAATAGAATATTGGTAGAAATCTGAATTGCCAAGATAAATAGAGATACAGAGTTTATGAAACCAAATAAGATCTTCAAATAATATTCACTATGCTGTGATTTCAGTTTTGTTTTAATGGCACTGATTAGGACCGGAATTGATGTTATGTTCTAGTAGTATTAACCAACAACATAAGAAAATACAAGATTTTAAAAGCATTATAAATCAAATACTAGTGCTTTAGCAGCTCAACTAGTTGTCTAAGATGAATGACAGTAGTTGAAATAGGATTGATAAAATTTGAATAATTGTTCTCTGTCATCTTAGAAAAACAACTTTTCGGGGTGAATCTACGGATAGATGATGCAGTGTGAAACAGTTGAACATATTACTGTTTTTCTTAAATGTGAAAGGTCTATGCTATGGTTTTATGTTTGAAAAAATAATTATAAATCCGCATTCTGGAGTAAGTTCTAGTATTCCAGAAAATGTCAGCCATAAAAGGCAAAATAATTTACCCTTGCTAAATCTTAGAAAGTCCTGCAGCTTCTTGAATTCACACTAAAACAACATTGTCCTGCAGTATACTGACTTTTTCCTTCAGATTGGTTAAGTCTGCAGACTTGCTCAGGGTTCGTGGGTCCTTAATAAAAACATTGGAGTACTTGCTCCAACATCAGTCTCAGAGAGCTGCCACCAATAATTATCAATGAGTTAGACTTAACATTATTGACCATGGATTTGATCCCAGTGGATCAGTCACTTCTCCATACACTTCAACATCCACGTTTTCAATCCAGATCCTCATAATTTGATAATAAAGATATGGAAAGTCATGGCAATTGTAAAGTTAAGGTAAACAGCTTTTGCTGATCTTCCCTTGTCAGCTGAACTAGTAATTTCATCATGGAAAGATATCAGATTGGTTAAGCAGAATTCACCATTGGAAAATGCACAATGGTCATTTTCTCTATTTTGTTTATCCTTGTAAGGACTGGATATGGTTTAAGGAAGACTTGCTGTTTCACCTTCCCAATCTGCTTGTTCTGTTAGAAAGTGGATGCAATGTTTGCCTTTCTCAACCACCAAGAACTTCTCCAGTCACCATTATCATTCAAAGATGGCAGAAAGCAGTATTTCAGTGGCTTACCAGAAGTTCCACTGTCAAGGTGGATTAAGTGCTCTCTACTCTATCTGCTGCAGGTACTGCTACCTTCTCACAGATTTTATCACTAGCCTCAGAAAATTGAGTAATGAGATCTTGTTACCAAAAATGATACTGAACAAGAACCTCAGATTTTTCCCTATTCTTTCATACTTTGTTCTCATCTTTCCATCTCAGGTACATTCATCTCCCTCACTAGTTCAAACTGAAGATAAGCTTTGATATTCTTAATTTAATCCATGTATGCCAAACATTATGAAAATAGTATATGAGCATGTCACTCCAGTAACTAAACTTATATATATATAAATAAAATATATATATATAAAATAAAATTTATAAAAAATTCATTTTTTCGGTGTAACTTGATTAAGCTAACAGTGTGAAAACCTTGAAAAATACTGCATGTAAGCAAAGAAGTTGGCAGTCATATTCTATGCAGGATTGTCAGATGATGTAAATGAAAAATGAAAATTAATTCATTAGAGAAGGTCCAGAGAAGGGCCAAGAGGAAATTAGAAGGCTGGAAAATCCCTCTCTTGAAGTCAAGCTGGGAGACTTGAGGTTCTTCAGCCCCGAAAAGACAAGGCCACAGGAGACAAATCTTTCAGTTTTAAAAGAAGACATACCAGAAAGATAGAGAGGGATTCTGTAAGGGTATATCCTAGGAAGTGTTCAAGGTCAGATAGGATGTGAATTTCAGTAACCTGATCTAGCAGAAGGCACTCTTGCCCATTTCAGATGGATTGGAAATAGATGATAAATTTCCTTCCACCTAAAAACAATTTGATGATTGTATGATGTACTATAGCTACTTGTGCAATCAGGTGTAAAAGTGGGGAAGAAGTGATAAAAAATCTTCCTCAATGTTTGTTTGTTTGTTTTTTTCCAATTTTCTTTTTTTTAATATAAAATAATAATAATAATAATAATAATAATAACAACAACATTAACAAATCAGGCTGTTTCAGGAAAATGAAAATATTTGAATTGTCTTCTTCAGTATTTTGGCTTTGAAAGGTACAAAACTGGATCAGTTGAAGAGTCTTCCTTTTTTTCTGTAGTAAAAAGTAAATCTTTGTTTTTTTCTGTTCATGCATGTATGTGAGGCAAAAAATGTGTGTTACTTAGCATTCCGTAATTCTTACATTTCTTCTTACTAATCTCTGCCTTGTCAGATAGAAGCAGTCAAAATTATATGGGTTGCAGAAGGAAAGCTCTGATAGCTTATTTTAATTTCTGATTCATTCTTGTTTTCTGGGGACATGAAACTCTGACAATGTAAACCTATCTATAGCCAGACTTACATGATTTCTTTCCAGTAAAATTTCCTACACATAGCTATTAAAATTGAGATTAAATCTTAATTAGAATAAGTAGATATTAGATTGGCCCTGAAGTGAAGAGGCCAAGTGGATAGAGCCAGGCTCTTCTCAAGGATATGCAGTGACAGGACAAGTCAATGGGCACAAACTGAAACACAAAAAGTTACATACAAAAATGATGAAAAGGTCCCTTATTTTGAGAGTGACAGAGCACTGAATTAGGCTGCTCAAGGGAGCTGAACCTCCTTCTCTGGAGCTATTCAAAACCTGCCCATAAACTTTCCTGTGCAAACTACTGTAAGGAACCTGCTTTAGCAAGGGTATTGGCTAGATGATCCCCAGAGGTCCCTCCCAATCCCAATGATTGTGCAATTATTTTGTGGTGGCAGAATGGCTGAACCTGAAAAAAAGACTCTCCGTCTACCATGTGTTTTCTTGTCTCTAGAAAACATATCAAAGCCCAGCTCAGTGTAATGTTTTATGAGAGGTATGTTTAGATTCCTTCAACAACAGTACAGCAGTTATTTATCAAGCTAAATTTGCAGTATAAAAACTGTATAGTTTGCAGTTTTCAGAAGCCTTTTATATCCGGAATATAAAAAAAATTGTTGAAGAAGACAGCTTATGAACAATTCTCATGTTAAACTGCAAAAATTCCATATGTCCTATTTGGAAAGGTAAGAATCTAATCTGAGAATGCATAGCTCTCACTGGGCTTTAATTTATAGAGGAAATCCAGTATTCAGCTGAAAAAGGTAGAACCCTGCTAGGCAGGGGGGTTGGAACTACATGATCCTTGAGGTCCCTTCCAACCCGGGTCATTCTGTGTGATTCTGTGTCTGTGTGTAACCCAGACTGGTAAACCAGAAAGGTAAAATAAATGTAAAAACAGCTTCATGGAGAACAGAAATATTTGAGCACTGACAGAGTAACAAAAAGAACATTACTAATGAAAGATGGGAGACCAAGTCAGGGTGGGTACACTGTGGGGATGTTTGCGGTGCTGCCTTTGGAGAAGATTCAAAGAAAAGAGCAACCTCTGAAAGACTGAGTGCTTAAACTCACATTAAAGGTCTCCTATCTATGACTTTACTGCTCCATTTCATTAGGAATGCTGGCACTGTATAGTAAGTCATTATCTGCTACCACTTATTTCAACCTCTGCTCTGATGTCTCTCTGTTGCTCATACTTTACAGAGAGTTGTAGTTGCTACGGGGCATAATGTGAATAGGGGGAAAGGAAGAATACAAGATTAACAGAATACAAATTTTAAATATAGATATAGATGGTTATTTAACCAGGTGGTGTGTATGTGCTCTCCGTAGTGATGTTTAATGGTCATTCTTCTGCATCATTATATATAATGCAATTAGATAAAATTTATAACCCTAAATAGCAGTTCTCGTTCTTCTTGTGATATAACTTCAAACACCATTTTTCTGCAAGATACATTGCAAACAATTACTTTAAAGCTACATTTTTTCAAATTAAGGTAGTTAACTAAACGATCAAAAACACTGTCCAAATGCCCAAGGAAAAAGAAAGCATTATCTGGAAATAAAAATCAATGCTTCTCATAGGAAATATGCAAAACCCTATTCTTTTCTACAAATCCAAACAACATGTGATTTGGACTTGATGTACAAGAAATGCTGGCATCAAAATCATTTATTCCTCCAGCTTTTTCTCTTCTGCTTGTCCAGAGAAATGTTTTTTTTTTTTTTTTCTTCTAAGCTATTATATTTTGGGAGGATGGGAGACAAAGAAAGTTAATTCAAAAGAGTGTGCAATTTTTCTTCAGTGTCTGGGTAGTCCTGAGCAACCAATCAGAACTACAGCTCATCCACAGCTAACACTGATTAATGACTGCCTTGTAGAACCATTGTAGAACCATTTAACAATTATCTCCATCGTAAAAAGAGGGAAGGGTGCAAGGAAATTACGGAATTTTGCAGTTTGTATTAATTTTCTTAAAGTTGGTTGTAATATTTTAAATAATGAATTGTTTTCTCTCCTAACTCTTGCTAAATCAAGAATTAAAAAGAAAGCCACTGACTACCTTTTGCTTTCCAATATTTTGTTGTTGTTGTTTAATATTAAAGAGAAATAGTTCCTTTAGAAAAACTAAGTTTGTTTCAGGAGGGTAATATGCAGCTAAAATGGGTTTATATGGAAACATCTTTGTGATATTAAAACAAATTATAAACATAGCTAACGTTAAGATACAGGGAAATCAAGATAAATTTATGAGCAAGAAAATGAATTAGGCACAGGTGACTGAACTGATAGGCAATAATTCTATGAAGTCTTATATTGAGACAAGATCAAGCTGAAAAAAATTAATAAAAGAAATTTTACAAATAGTAAAATAAGATTTCTATGTGCAGGTGGTGCTTAACAAATAGGTGACACTTCAGATTTTATGAAAGCTGAGATTTTACTGTTTGTATGATGTATTTTCCTATGTTACAGAACTTAATTATCAAACAGTATAGTAGAAAACCTTTTAAATTCATTGATCAAGATTTCCATAATCCAGTGGATATACGCTCCTTTCTTATATGTACTTCTAAAAATGACTAGAGCAAAGTGTCAGACTGGACTGATAGACTTTTCCCTCTACTTTCACTTTCCCTCTACTTACATTTTTTAAGAATTTCATTCTCAGAAAAACATAAATCTCAATTCAACTTCATAATACTGAGATATCATCAAAGAAGACATAGGATATTTTCCTTTATAGCATTAATAAAAATTCTCAAAGGAACCATAAAATCTCTTAAGCTTCACATATTTTGAATGCAAATGGCTTAGTTCCATTGTGGTTTGATGTGTTTCTTTTTTTCTGTAAAAATTAATTTTAAAAAATAAGGTGAAGTTTATCCCCCAAAGCTGTTTCTAAACCTAAAGTTATGGAAATAATGCCAGCTCCAGTTATCAGCCAATGTTAACCTAGCTTTTCCATTAGGTTAAGAAAGGCTTTGTTGTTGTTGTTGTTGTTGTTTTTGTTTATCTTTTGTTGTTGTTGTTGTTCTTTACCCTACTTCTGCAATACTACCACTGTAATCTCTTATCATTTCTCCATCCCTCACTCCAAAAATAACGTATGTAACAATGACTTGTGACAGTCTTCTTGTATATCTCTCCACGTTTACCCATGTATATCCTTACAATCATATCAGATTAACTCTTACAAAGTTTATATATATAGTCCCCTCTTTATTACTATCCAAAGGGAGGTTGTAGTGAAGTGGGGGATGACCTCTTCTCTTGTGTAGCTAGCAATAGCACTATAGAGAATGGCCACATGTTGTGTCAGGGGAGATTTAGTTTGGAGGCTAGGAAATACTTCTCCAAAGGAGTGGCCATGTGCTAGAATGTGTTGCACAGAGAGGTGGTGGAGTCACCACCCTGAAGATATTCAAGGAATGTTTAGACATGTTGAGGACATGGTTTAGTGAGAACAATTGGTAATAGGCAGAAGGTTGGACCGGATTATCTTGAAGGTCTTTTCCAACCTTGGTGATTCTATAATTCTAAGAAAGGCCTTTCTTATTATTTTGCAACTAAAATTTTTCTTCAAGTGATGACTTTATTGGTGATAGTTCTTCTTCCTTATTCCTTGATCTTTCAGCATCAGTGAAGGGGCAGAGAATTCTAATTTAGGAAGGGTTTATAGGAAGAGAAAACTCTGGAGATTTTCTGGGACAGAGATCCTTTGCAGGTCTTATCTCCTCTATTTTTTGGTACCAACAGTACGTAATGTACAGTCTTCTGCTTGGCCTCAAGAGAACATAGGAAATCATACTTCTCATTGCACTTCATCCCCTTAAATGTGACTGCAATGAGTCAGCTCATCTGTTTACTAGAAGCACAAAGAAACACATTGGAAACAGTTGGCTATAACCAAATCAAAACACAGAGCAAGCTTTTTCAAGAACAGTACCTCATAATTGTGATATCTATGGAATTGAATTGTTATTTTAGTTGAGAAGCAATTAACTTAATATTAGAGATTTAATCATAGTTTTAGGACAAATATAGTACTGGTTCCCACCATCTACCTTTTTACACTGACTGTTGAGATCTAACTAAAGCTTTAAAATGTGAGCATACTTATGAAATATTTTTCTAGGTTTGATTTCATATTTCTTATTCAGGCTTAATAGCTAAAGTCTTTTCAATGCAGCAAATAAATAAATAAATAAATCAGAGATATTTAGCTGAGATGGAAATGTGTAAAGAATGTTCATACACTTAAATCTAATAAAAGTATACTGTAAGAATCTAAAAAGTAAGATAACAATAAAACTGAATTTTGACATAAAGTTAATTTATTTTGCAATAAACGTATAGAATCTATGTACATCTATGAGTAGTCAGTAAAAAAAAAAAAGAAATTGGCATGTTTCATCTTCCTGTTGCATTGCACTGTAAAATCTCTTTAGTGACATTCATAGAAGTTGTTACTGCAGTACTGTCAAGGTCACTGTAATCTGAGGCAATGGTCACATAACTGATAATAATTTAATATAATGCCCTATAGGTTTATGGAGAACGGTAGTTCGGGCATGTTTCTAAGATCTCACATATGTTAGAGAGATTTCACTTGACTTATCTCCTAGCAGCTATATTTTCTGAGTAATACTGGTGTGTTCTCCAGGTAGCAACTGTACTTATGAGAGTAGTTAATAATAATCCCATTGTATTTCTGCTCTCACTGTACTTCATCACCTTTGATCTGTACTGCGCTTTGGTCTTTGAAGTAAGTGAAGAAATAGAAACAGGACCATTTTTCCTTTAGGAGGCTTGGTATATTCTGCTGCACAGCAATCATGAAGTGAGAATGCTGATTAAAATGGTTCATTCTTTACTTCATCTTCTGAGCAATACAAAGCCACAGCAGGGGAGAAAAAAAAAGTTAAAGCAAAATTAGTGCTGCTAATGCATACAGCTTGGGAAACAAGAAGGAGTTGGAAGCCAGCATGCTACTGGAAAACCATGAAGTAGTTGCAGTTACTGAACCTGGTAGAATGATTTCTTTGACTAGAACGTGTGTACTGACAGCTACAAGTTGTTCAGAAAGTGTATGGGAACTGCTGAATCATGGCCTGAACCTCTGATTGATCACCTGAGGAGAGCAATGAGTCAGCCACGGGAGCACAGGTGAAGGCAATTCACCTGTGCTGCCAGAAGGGGTGGAGCCTGGCTCCACCTCTCCTAGACTCATTTAAGAGCTGACTACCCCTGTGAAAAGATATCTTCTGGAGGTCCCTCCTCTGTAGTAAGCCCAGGATGTGGGTAAGCTTTCTATCTGTTCTCTTTTTGTTATTATAATCTGCTTTGCTAAGCTCTCTTGTTTATTTCATAATCATAACCTCTTTATATTCACTGACTATGCAGAATGGCAGATGAGAAAGAAGGGAAGGAGGCACTGCCCTTTACAGCAAGGAAGTAATAGGGTGTGAAGAACTAGCCTGGAAGAAAGGTCATGAGCAAGTTGAAAGACTATGAGTAAGAGTTAGAGATTAAGGCAGCAAAGGGAGCCTCGTGGTCAATGTCTACTGCAGGCCAATTGTTGATGAAACTTCTTTCTCCAGCTACAGGTGGCTTCAGGCTATCATCCTGTTAGGGGACTTCAACCTTGTTGATACCTGCTGGAAAATCTGAAAAAAATTGAATGTATGGAGGATAAATGCTGGACCTGCTGGTTACCAACTTGAGAGTACTCACTGGGGACATCAGGACTAGAGGCTGCCTTAGGTACAGTGATCATATGATGGTGGAGTTCACAACTTTGAGGCACATCAGACAGGCAAAGAATGAAATCAGAAAGTTTAAAAGATCTAACTTTCATCACTTCAAGGAGTTAGTCAAAACCCCACAAGAGACTGTTTGAAGGCCCTCCCACTGTATGCAAAGATCAGATTTACCACTTCCTGAGGAATCTGAATGTCTATGGGTGCTGATGAGATGCATCCCAGAATCCTGAGAATTTGCTGAAGTGGTATTGAAGCCACTCTTGATAACATTTTAGAAAGTCATCGCAGCCTGGTGAAGTCCTTTCTGATTGGAGGAAAAAAAGACAATATTTCACTTTTTTTTTTCTTATGAAGAGTGGAAAGGATGACCCAGAGGACTACGTACATTTTAGCCTCACCTCTGTGCCAGGGAAGATCATGGAACAGATCCTTCTGGAATCTATGCTGACACATGGAGGAAAGAGGGGTGATATAGGATAACTAACATGGCCTTCACCAAGGGCAGGTCCTTCCTGACCAACTTACTGGACCTACCCCAATGTTTCAGTGCTTCTCTTGAGGGCCTCAGAACTGGACACAAATTGGCCATGGTAAGGTTGGCCTTCTGGGCTGCAAGTGTACATTCAGGGCTAACTTTAAGTCTTACATGAACTGACATCCCCAAATCCTTCTCCTCAGGGCTGATATCAAACTATTCTCTGCACAGCATGTATTTGTGATCTGTTTCCTCTCCCCCACCCCCCCGTGCTTTGGGTTGCCTCTACTGAGGTGCAGGACTTTGTGCTTGGCTTTGTTGGACTTCATGAGGTTGTCATGGGCCCATCTCTTAAGCCTGTCTGGATCCCCCTGGATGGCATCCCTTCTCTCTAGCACATCAACTGAACCAGTCAGTTTGATTTTCATCTGCAAATTTGATGAGGGTGCACTTGATAACACTGTGCTTGTCCTACGGCGATATTAAATTGCACCAGTTCCAGCATGAATTCCTGAGGAACACCACTGTCTCGCTCCAGTTTATAGGAGGAAGAGCAGGTTCTTTGATACGTGTATACCCGGCATGAGATTAAGAAACAATGGTTCAAATGTTGGGCCAACCAGTTTATTACAGATGTTAATTAGGGAGATGGGGAAGATGGACACTATTATGAATTAGGGTAATGTGTAAAGGAAGGAGGGCGATAGAAAAGATAGGAAAGAAAAAGCAAGGAGTCTCTATAGGAAGCAAGAGGGAGATAGTCACTGCCATAGATCCAGTGTGGTTCATAGTTCAGTCTTTGATCTTCAGTAGTGGTGGATCGTCAGGCAGTGGTGTTCTGTTGACGATGGCAACCATGACCAAGGTGATGATGGCCCCTCTACTCCACACTAAATAATCTCAGATCCCTCAGCTGCTTCTCATAAGACCTGTGCTCCAGCCCCCTCACCAGCTTCACTGTCCTTCTCTGGGCATGCTTCAGGGTTTCAGTGACTTTCTTGTTTTGAGAAGTCCTAAACTGAACACAGCACTTGAGGTGCAGCTTCTTCAGTGCTCAGTATAGGGGGACAATAACTTCCCTGCTTCTGCTGGTAACATTAGTTCTGATACAAGCCAGGATGCCACAGGCTTTCTTGGCTACCTGGGCGTTCTGTCTAGCCAAGCATCGAACAACACCCTCAGGTCTATTTCTTCCACACAATGTTCTAGCCACTTTGCCTGAAGCCTGCAGCATTGCCTGGAGTTGTTGTAACCAAAGTGCAGGATGTGGCATTTGGTCTTGTTGAACTTCATCCTATCAGCCTCAGCCCAGCTCGCAAGCCTGTTCTGAACCATCTTCTGCACAACGGCCTCCAGCTCCTCCTGTCTGTTGCCCATTCTGTGTGGGTGCGTGTAGATGCTTCAGTGGAGCCCCATTCCTCAACCCCCAGTCCCATCATTATTTCTCCAGGCTCATCTTCAGCAAGCCTGGATGCTCATCTTTAGCACCCCCTCCTTCCTTCATACCTAATTTTAAGCCTTCTCATCAAGTTCTTCTAGCTCCTGAGCTCTGTTTCTTCATTTGAGACAGGAGAAATCCATTTGCAACCATCTGGCCAGGTGCTGAGTAAATGGCTACATGGTCAAAAAAACAAAACAAAAAACAAAACAAAACAAAAAAACTTTCAAATTATATCAGTCTCAGACATATTTACAAGATGTGCTTTCCTGGTCCTCTCAGTATCCTTTTCTGACACTGAGGGGATAGAGGAAAACACTACCTGTACTCCTGCTCCATCAACTAACTGCCCCAGTGCCCTGAAGTCCCATTCAACAGTCCTCAGGCTTCTCTCACTAACTTGATAGCTGCTGACTATCATCATCTCCAGACTGGAAAGATAAGGATTTGATGGGTGGACTGTTGATGGGGAACTAGTTGTGAAATCATACCCAGAGAGTGGTGGTCAGTGGTTCAATATCTGGATGGAGATCAGTGATGAGTGCTGTCCCTGAGGGGTCATTACTAAGAGCAGTGTGCTTCAACATCTTCAGTAAATCACTTTGATTTTTACAGCAGAATTGAGTGCATTCTTAACAAATTTGTAGATGACACCAAGCTGTGTAGTGTGATCAACAAGTCCAAGGGATGGGGCGTCATGCAGAGAAGCCTACACAGGCTTGAGCAGTGGGCACAGGTGAAATTCACGAGGTTCAGCAAATCCAAGTGCAACATCTTGAGCTGAGTCATGGTAGCCATCACTATCAATACAAGCTGGGGGACAAAAGGATTAAGAGCAACCCTTGCTGGCTTGGGAGTACTGGTGAATGGCAAACTGGACATGAGCCAGCAATGTGTCCTTGCAGCCCATAAATCCATCTGTACTTTGGGCTGCATCAAAAGAAGTGTAGTCTGCAGGTCAGGGGAGGTAATCATGCTCCTCTTACTCTGCCTTCATGAGACCTCACCTGGAGTACTGTGTCCAGATGTGGAGTCCTCAGTACAAGAGAGATGTAGACCTGTTGGAATGCATTCAGAGAAGAGCCACAAAAATGATCCAAGGGATGGAACACCTCTCCTGCGAGGACAGGCTGAGAGAGCTTGAGCTGTTCAGCCTGGACAAGAGAAGGTTTGGAGGATCAAAGGAAGGCAAGACAGAAGCCTTTCAGAATCTAAAACGGGCTCTATAACAAAGATGTGGACAGTCACTTTAGCAGGGTCTGCTGTGATAGAACAAGGGGAAGTTATTTCAAATTAAAGGAGGGGAGATTTACATTGGATATAAGGAAGATTATTTATTTATTTATTTATTTATTTTACAATAAGGGAGGTGAGGCACTAGAACATGTTGCCCAGAGATCTGATGGATGCTCCATCCTTAGAAGCATTCAAGGCTCTGGCTGGACCAGCTCTAAGCAACCTGAGTGAGCTACACTTGCTGCTGTTGATTGTGGAGGAGTTGGACTGTGTGAGTTTAACTTTAAAGAATCTATGACTCTATGATAGGGTGAATCTTGTACAGTCCCTATTTTCTTGGGACTGTTGAAATTCAACTTAACTTCAACTGAAGTTGAAGAAAGAGTTGTTTGTTCTACAGCTTATGAACTAAGGGAACCCGAACATAATTGGGAGATGGTTTCATCTTTCCCTGTCTCTAAAATATGCTTTGTTTCAGCAAAAGGAAAAAACAAACAAACAAAAAACTGACGCAATAAAAAGAAAAGGAAAAAGCAATTAAAAGAAGATATCAACATTTTGTGTTGCCTGGTGGTACCAGTTTATCTGCTTTAACTCAGCCTTCATTTTAGTACTTCAAATGTTGGTTCAGTGAGTGGAAACCAGGGTGAAAATTAGGTATGGCTTTGATTCCCTGTCTTGCTTTTGTGCTCTAAGTCTCATGTTATCATAAAACTGTTATACTGCTAGTTCTGAATGTGAAAAGTCATAACTCACAATGAATTTTTTCAAGTGAGTTGAATTTTTTTCAAGTAAATATTTTAGAATTCTTACTTGAATAAAGAACTCTGACATGCTCAGCTATGCTCCAGAATTTTCTCTCATGATTAAGGTTGCGCACTTTGTTGATGTCTTTCAGCAGATAAAATAAGGAGTGTTAAAATGTACACCTGATAGACCAATTTTCCTGAAAGATTTAACCTCCTTGACAGTGACACTAAACAGCAGAATGTAAGGGGTTGCTGGTATAATTTTAATTGATGTTTTACTGTAAAAAGAGAGAAACAGTAAAGTGGCTATAACGTCTAGTGTGATAATTATTTAAAACATGAGTAAAGTAAGATGCTACTCATTCATAATTTTCTATTAGAGAGATAGGCAATATCTTCACAAAATGTCTGCATCAAGTTGCAAGTGATGTATGAAATGAGAAACTATCCACAGTACTGAGAAAAATCTATAGTCAGTGTTGCGTAATGGCTATGGAATTGTGTTCACTGCAGCATTAAAGTTGGTCACGCTAATCACAGTTGAACAGAATTTTAAGAAACAAAATAAAACATTGAGTTTTTCAGTTTCCTGTTTTCCCTTGCTTTATCTTGAAGTAACTGTCATTTTGATGTGGTACATGTTACATCACTAGTAATTAGCAAAATAGTATTCTAGCTGTCCATAATAAACACTTTCTCTTAAAATAAGTAACAGTAATATTTTACTTGCTTAAAAATCAACAAGAAAACAGTATTCCATTAAAATACTGATGCTTCTAAAGAGAATATGAAAAATAAATCAGATATTTAAAATATTTTTAAAGTTATGTAAATGTATAGATAAAGTTATCTAAATATAAAAGAAATTATGTTGACTGGAGAGGAAAAAGAAATTATGAATGTTTTAAAAACAAATAAGCATATAAATAGTTTCTTTTCTTATTCTTTCCCTTAGTTTTGTAATGTTTAAAATTAATTCCAGGAAAACATCTTTGATCTTTATGCTCTAAAATTTGAAGATGCAGCACTATACTGTAAGAATGTGTTGCGAAGTCTAATGTAGAAAAAAATGGACACTAAATGTATACCACAACTGATTCTTGAGTTTTGTTTTGGCCACCAGTTAACTAATTTCTCTAACCTGACTGTGGGTAATCCATTCATCAGATCAAGTGGAACACTCTTTTGCCAGCCCAGTATCCAGAGACAATTATGTTTATGATCAGTACTTTGCCTATCTGTTTTTATTGACAATGAAACCCTTCCAGTCCCACTGAACTTTGGGCTAGGTGGCCTGGGGGCAAGGCTGATCACTACAAGTCTTACTTCCCTTGGCTCAGATTTACTGGAGGAAGAAGTCACCGGCACATATTTTCTCCCATAGTTAATTAACTCTTGGGCAACCTCCCTCCACATCCATACTTAGTATCCTGACTGCAGATTAGTTAGATGTTACGCTTCCTTCTAACATTGTCCAGGTTCTTTCTCCCTGAGACATAGCCTGTATCTTTTATTGCAGTTGTGTGCCTATCGGTTTCAATGATTCTGGAAGTCCCCTAATTAAAGGGGTCCTTCTCTCAGGATCAACAGGTGTCATCATAGGTGATTCACGGTGTGGCTGCAGCTTTCTATCATACACCATTTGGAAACAAGCAGTCTTTTGAACACTCTAATAACTGATCAGCTGTTCCAAGAGGGTCTCCCCTTTCTAAGGGGTTGAGACCACCTGTCCAATAGGCAGCCCCCTGTATTAAGGACCAGGGAGCACGATTGTTGCCAGTAGTTAAAAATACTCCTGGTTCCCAACAACCTTCTGCTTCCTTTTCCGTTAGCAGAATATGGTCTCCAACAGTGAGACTAACCCTCCATACATATTCTTCAGATTCCTTTGGAGAGCAGCTAAAATCTTTTTTCAATTTTGCCAGTTTAGTGGCTGAGAAGGAAATTTCTTTAACATTCATTTGAGTATCTAGATCCTCGCTGTTACTGAAGGTATATTCAGTTTTTATCAATGGATGTAATGGGGCTATTGGGGTTTCTAATTTGTCTAGCCCTTCCTTTATTCCTTGTAGTTCCTCCTGAGGAAACATTTTTTCTTGAGGACAACTATGGGTGACAGTATCGCTGGCATGCTTCTGTCAACAGTTCCTTAACATGTTAACAATTCCTTAAAAGCCATTTGCAACAGAGCCGAATTACATTTCTCTCTAATTGTTCCTCAAGGTACACTATTCGAGTCTGCAGATTTTTTACCAATTCTTGTGTTACTTTGTCTGATTCCTGCGGTGCTTGTATAGTTCGGTTTCTGCTGAGTGCTTTTCATCTTGGAACTCCATGGCAGATTTTAAAACATCTCCGAGTACTGAACAAATAAATGACTTTCCTATTCCAACTTGGGTAGAAGCCTCATTTTGTAAAGCACTAATATGGTCCAAAACACTCTACAAGTTATACCAGTTCTATCATGCCCAATCCACCCCTGATAAAGAGGGTCGAGCAAAATGTTTTTCTAGAAGATCAAATAATACATCTTCACTTTTCATGGTGGCAATGCTGTCACTCATCTTTCAATACGCTGAAAGATCTACACTAAGGGAGAAGGAAATATATGTATTCAGAAGCTCAGGTAACTCCTTATCTCCCCCCCAGGGAAGCACACAAACACCTATTACACAAATGCAAATGCTCCAACCACTCTTCTCTTTCTCTGATTTAAGGAGTTGTTGGGGGGCACACAAAAAGGTTCAAATTTCACACTTACGTTACAAGATACTTAAATCAGAAAATGCAGAGAAGTCTTCCCAAGGAGGTACACATGTATTCAAAATTAATTCATACATCCCCAAGAGGTATGAACATTAACAGTAAAGTTTCAGAATATGTAGCAGTCTTCCTGGAGAAGGACTCACATCCAAGTTTTCAAAACTATTGCTCCTTGCAATACCAGGAGGTACACACAAAGAAAGTTTCAGACTATAGCTGGTAGGACAACACTCTCACAGTGGTTATCCTGCTGACTACGCCATTAAAAAAATAATGTCTTGCTCCAATTTATAGGAAGGAGGGGAGGTTTTTTTAAAAAATACCTGGCATGAGATTAAGAAACAACTGTTCAAATATTGGTCCAAACAGTTTATTACAGATTTTAATTAGGGAGATAGGGAAGAGGAGGATGGACACTATTAAGAATTGGGGTAATGGGAAAGGGAGGAGGGTGATGGAAAAGGAGTCTTTAAAGGAAGCAAGAGGGAGACAGTGACCACCATGTATCCAGCATGGTTCATAGTTTAGCCATTTATCTCAGTAGTGGGTCATCAGGCATTGTTTTCTGTTGACGATGACGGTGACCAAGGTGATGATGGCCCCTTTTCAATGGTTCCGAAGTAGTTGGGTCAGCTCTCTTTGGAGTGACAGCTCAAATCCAAAGTGGTTGAGTCAGCTCTCCTTGGAGTGGCAGCTTCTGGGTCTGCGATCTCAGCAGAAACTCCTTTGTTCCCATCTTTCAGGCTTTGCCAGAAGATAGGGAGGAGTGATGCCTCAAGTCACTGAGTGACTTACCTTTACAAAAACACACTGCATCTTTTGATTAATCCTTGGCAGCTGACCACTGTTTATTTCCCAGTGTCTTTGTGACAGAAATAATCTGAACATGCTTATTTATCTACTTACCTTTTTTATTCAGTTTTTTTTTTTTTCATTGTTGGCTGTTTCTTTTTTCTTTTCTTTTTTTTTTTCCTTGTATTTTTTGTTTTGTTTATGCTTCAGAATATTCTCAGCTTTTGAAGTTCAATGTTGTAAAACCTAAATATATATATATATTTAAAAAAAAACAAACAAACACCATTCTGAAAAATATTTCTGTAACGTTGTCATGGATGTCCTTCCTTTGTAAACCACTCAGAAACCTGTAATTCAGTGAGGAAGCTGTTTTTGAAATATTGGTAATTTGAAAGGAACCTTCATTCTGGAAACACATCAGATATTCATTCCGTTAGTAAAAATATGCATCATTTTTGTAAATGTATTTGGAAATATATGGTTTTTGTTGTTGTTTTTATAAGTGAAAGTACTTAAAATATGTTTTACAGGAATATTTGATAATCATGTTCAGGTTCTACTTGATTCTGATCTTCATTTTCATTTGTTTTTCTATCCATCTTCAAGAGAAGATATATCTTTAAATAAAAGTCCTTTCTTATGCATTTGAAAATATGAGCTTAGTTATAACTAGGCAATATTCTCCTAGTGGCAAGTAAATTACTTGTCAAAGGTGTGTCAATGAATTATTCGATGTTGGAAAAAATGGCAACTATTAATATTCATCTATGCTTGCTGAATATTTTTGGAAACCAAATGGTGGATGTCAGCACAGCAAGGCGGTGGTAGTGTCTTTCAGCAGTGGTGACATCAATGTGAAAGACAAGCCATGTTCAGGACAGCCATGCATAGGTGTCTCACCATGAAGTGAAGAGCATCTTGATGAACTCATCCATGTGAATCAGCAGATTACAATCAGGAAAGTATTTACAGAGCTTCAACGTGTTAGAAACAATGGTGGCAATGTTGGAATATCTCAAAATCTGTGCCAGGTAGGTCCCACAGATGCTCATTAGAAACAGAAAGAGGATTGTATTCAAGTTTGTCAGGAACTGTTTAACTGAAATAAGGCTGAAGGGGACATTTTCACTGATTGCATTATTACCCATGATGAGGTACAGCATCACTACTACAAGCCAGATTTCTTATGGACTGTTTCATACAGGATCTCATCCAATGCTTCCTTTTACAGACAGAATTTCACTTTCTTAAAGTTCAAGGTCCTGAATCTCCTTTTTACCAGGCCCATATTCCTTGGGATCACAATCACAACCAGGGCATGGTCACTACAGCCCAGAACACTGCCAGTCCTGGTGTCCTTAATGATCTGTTTTACACCAGTGAGCACTGGAAATATATTCTTCTGTCTGTCTGTTCTTCTGGTTCATCTGTCAAATATTTGGATGAAAAAAGGAATTTTTAACACACGGCAGAATCCTTCTGGATTACTTTAAATCCACCATTTCCTTTCCCAACAAAGGTGACTGAAATCCCCTATCAGGATGAGAGTCTGTGAGTGTAATGCTTCTTGTAGCTGAAAGAAGGCCTCATCCACCAGAAGCCATAATCAGGAATCCTGTAGTAGACCCAAACCATTTATAATTTATTAATCCAGTCCCTGATTTTTACCTACAAACTCTCAAACCTGATCATCACTGTTTCTTATGCTTTTCACCATTTATCAGTTTCTTAACATGGAAGACAATTATTCTGCCTTCTACAAAAGCAGACCCTATTTAGCAGCAGATGTGGAATTAGTAGGTATGCTACAGAAATTTTTGTGGCAATTTATGCAGGAAGGGTGCAGTTTCCTTCTCCACTCAAGAAGGCAGCTTACATAACAGTCGTCATTTTCTCAGTAGGACTAGTTACAGCCATGGTCTCCATTTTGCTAACAGCCATCACCAAAAAGAACATGATAACCTAGACTGAGCACCCATGCAAACATGCAACTGTCCAGGTCTCTGGCTGCGAGAATTACTTGAGCCTGTCTCAAGTGCCACAGGGTAGCAAAAATACCACACACATATGATGTAAGCAGGAGGATGACCTACTATGCCCGATAGAGGAGGTAGAAAAGAAGAAGTAGAAGAAACACTGGGGTGTGTCAAAGGAAGACAGATTAGTGGAGATGCTCTTTCATGTCACTGCAATGAAGGCGCTGTGGGGATCCACTGCCCTCTCATCATCAAGCATAATGAAGATTCCTAAGAGTTGGGGAGAAATAGAAGTAGATCCCTGCTCAGGGCAGCAGGGGAACCCCCTCCCAGCCTACCTCAGCTTCCCAGGTTTCCTTGCATGATATTTATAAGGCTCTGGAATTTGAAGGACAGGTAAATGAGAATGTTAACAGAAGTCCAAGGAGAGTTGTCTAGAGTGAGTTGGCCACTCACATGCCTGAAGAGTTCTACTAAGAACAAAATAAGGATAATTGCAATAAGTTGCTCCCTCCTTAGGGGAATAAAAAGCCAAATATGCCAACTGGACCCTTCCCAGAGGGAATTTTTCTGCCTCACTGGGGCCGGGGTCAGGGATATTATAAGGAAGCTCTCCAAATTGGAACAACCCTCTAATTATTACCCACTTCTGGTAATTCATCCTGGAGTCTTCTAGACCATCCAACCAAGATGAAAAGACAGATGAGGCATTCTATGATGAGCTGGCAGAAATCATACAATTGCTAGCTCTTGTCTTCATGGAGGACTTCAACTTACTTGATATTTGTTAGAAATATAATACAGCTGAGAGGAAACGGTCTAGAAAGTTTGTGAAGTGCTTGGAAGATAATATCCTGAAACAGGTGCTAAGAGATCCTACCAGGTGAAGCACCCATTAGACCTGCTCTTTACAGAGAAGCAATGGTGGGAGACGTAGTGGTCAGAAGCTGTCTTGTGTAGAGTGGCCATTAAATATTCTTGGTGAAATCAAGACGGGGGGGCGAGGCGGGTTAGCAAAAGTTCTACCCTGGATTTCCAGAAGGCAGACTTTCAGCTGTTTAGAATGCTGACTGGGACCTTCTAAACTGGAAGACAGAGATGGAGAGCAGAATAAACATTCCATGATTTAGGAGAGAAGAATTGTGTATCTATTAGTCCATCTGAACTGCCACAAGTCCATGTTGCCAGATGGGATTTGCCCAAGAGTATGGAGGGAGCTAGCAGAAATGATTTCCAAGCCACTTTCCATTATTTACCAGTAATCCTGGTTAAGCAGGGAGATCCCAGATGAAAAGCAGGTCCTGCTGGACCAACCTGATCTCCTTCTACAACTAGGTGATCTGCCTAGTTGTCACGGTTTTATGGTTTTCCATCAGTATTCCACTTTGTAATATCATGCAGTGGAATGTGAGTTGAAGTTAATGCAGCAGTTCTATGGACTACCAGTAGTTCTTGTCCCTTGATCTCAGTAGAGAAGAATGAACTACAACACCCAGAAAATTTCATTTTTCTGTTTCTGCTTTCCATTTGGAAGAAAAATAAAACTGACTGGGAGCCACAAGAGTTCTTCTTTTTGCTCCCTTGCTGTTTCGCCTACAGCATTAGAATATGGACTTTGGTTTCAAAAGTGCTCTTTATCATTTTATTTATTAGCTTCAATTCCAATCATATAGTACTGTATTGTGTTATCTCATACTCCACTATTATATTTAGTAAATTAAGTTTTTCCGTATCCCATTCCTATTGTTTTCTTCATCTATGCCCATCTCTCTGTCTTTTCCCTTCCAACCCTTTTTCCTGGGATGTGTGAGTTCTTACAACCCCTTGTCACAGAACTAGACTAAGCCAGGCTGAACTGTGACAACAGTGGATGAGGGAAAGGCTGTAGTCCCACAGTATTCTGCTAGAGAAACTGGCAACTCATAGCTTGTACAAGTGTACCCTTTACTGGATAAAAAAAACTGGCTAAATAGTCATACCCAGAGAGCAGTGGTGAATGGAGTTAAAAACCAGCTGGTGACCAGTCATGAGTGGTATTCCTGTTATTATATTCCAACATAGGGATCAGTATTGGAACCAGCCCATTTTAATATCATTATTGATGAGTTAGACAAGGAAACTGAGCACACCCTGTGTAAGTTTGTAGATGACATCAAGTTGTGAGGAATTGTTGATCTGCTTGAGGGCAGGAAAGCTTTACAGATGATAGGCTGAATTTATGGATTGAGACCAATATTATGACCTTCAACAAGATCAAGTGCTGGGTCCTGCACTTTGATCACAGCAACTTCATGCAGTGATGAAGGCTTGGTGCAGGGTGTCTGGGCAGCTGAGTGGAGGAAAATAATCTGGGGGTACTGAACAGCCAGCTGAATATGAGCCAGCAGTGTGCACAAGTAGTCAAGAACAGCACTTTGGCTTCTATCAGAAATAGTGCAGTCATTAGGAGCAGGGAGATGATTCTCACCCTTTATTCACTTCTGGTGAAGCTGCACTTTGGGTACTGTGTTTGGTTTTGGATTACAAGAAAGACGTCAAGGCCCTGAAGTGTGTATATAGTGTTTTATTTGTTTGATTTATCTCACCATGGTTCCACTATTACAATTAGATCATACTTTTCTAATTGCACCATAGCTTCAACGTCCTCCTGCTTATTTCCCATGCTGCATTCATTGGTGATGAAGCACTTCAGCTAGGCTACCACCCATGCTACCTTCTTAGAGGAGCTCTCCCAGATTTTACTGGGACAAACCAGAGGTTTTCTCTTGCAGCTTCTTAAAGTGTCCACATTCCCTGTCTCTTTTCTATCACTCAGAAGTCTCTTTCCCTATCAAAGCTATTTTAAAGCTCTGCTGATCAGTCCAACCAGCTTACTGATCGAAATATTCTTGCCCCTCTGTGTCAATTGTATCCCATCTGATGTCTACATACCTTGTCTCTCAAAGTTGCATCCAAACACTGGGCCACTCATTAACAAGAGAGACATGGATATATTGGAAAGAGTCCAGTGGAGGGTGAAGTCAAAGACCTGGAGCACCTTTCCTGTGAGGAGAGGCGGACAGATCTGGAACTCTTCAGCCTGGAGAAGAAAAAACTCAGGATGGGTCTTGTCAATGTTTGTAAATATCTGATGAGATGGTGCAAAGTGGATGAAGCCAGGCTCACTGCAGTAGCACCCAGTGCCAGAAAGAGTCAATGGATGCAAAGTGAAAAACAAGATATCCTGTCTAAACATCACTTCGCATTTTACTCTGTAGGTGATGGAACATGGGCACAGGTTGCCCAGAAAGGCATTTGGACAAGAAGAACTACAGAAGTCCCTCCTGACATTAACCATTCTGATTTTGTAATAGACACAATGTTATCTGTCATGATATTTGAACATATTTGTCAGGCAAAGCATACAGATTGGGAAAACTTATTTTATTGTCAGTGACTCGACACAATCTATGTAGTTTGAAAAGGGAAAACTAAAAATTGATTAAACTGTATTTCATACCTCTATAAGTAAAGAATTTTGTTAGTGACAGGTGGCCAATTCTGCTGCCTTAAAGCCTGAAGAAAAACAAAACCAAAACGGAAAAACAAACAAACAAAAAAAAATAGAAAAGAAAAAACAGCCCCATTTTAGGAAGCATGAGTAGTCACATGTTAAAACTATTCATCTAATAAGATGATGGAATCCCTATAGTAGAGGTATATAAATCAAGATGAGATATTTTTTGAAAGACATGCTTCTGCTAAGGTAGTGCTAAGACTTGAAGCAGAACCAGGAGACAAAAATTCAGTATCTTCTGTAACACAGTAGATAAGAACAGATTAACAAAACATCCTCTTTCTAAAATTCAGTTTTGTAATCTGATAAATTGCATAAGCAATGTGACCCCAATGAAACTGTATTAATGTGATATTCTTAAATTTTTAAGGCCTTCTCAGTGTATATATATTTTTTTTTTCATAATTTTTTAAAATGTATTGTGGGCATGTTAAACATTAAACTATCAATACTGGTTTCAAGGAGCATAAGGATTTGGAAGGATTGTGTTTCTCAACTCTTTGGGCAAATTTTTAATTTTTTAAAAAAGTTATTTGAAACACAAATGAAGACCTTTTTGATGGTATTTTTCCCTGTCTCTCTTTCCTTCCTTCTACTTTCTTTGCTTAATTTTATTTTGAAGACAAGTTTCTAAGTTAGGAGCATATGCTAACCAAGTATGCATCTGTGTAAACTGAATGTTGACATTGAAGTTTGTGCATTTACCTATGAAAGCAAAAAACGTCTCCATGCATTTCTCTTTCTTGGAGCTGTCAAGGCTTAGCATTTGGGACTGATGAACTCTCGGGCCACAGAGCAACTTTTGATTGCCTAGGTCATTCATTGCTTACTGATTTTGCTTTAAACATGGAATGACTATCTTTGTTGAAGGTCAAACACACCTACAAAGTAATTTTATCAGTGCTAGGATTTTACAGAAGTAGTTCAGCTTTGCTTTTTTTGTCCACACCTGCATCAGGGGATATCTCTGACTCTTTTTCATAGCTACTTCAAGTTTGACTTTTAACTAGAATATTTGCTATTGGAGGCACTCTAGGCTGTAGTGAATATTCCTTGGCTGAGTTTGCGATCTCAAGGAATATGAGACTGGCAAAGATAAAAGTCAGGACACTGAACTCCAGAATAATGGACTTTCAGCTATTTAAGGAATTACTGGATGAGATCCCCTGGGCAACTGTCCTTAGAGACAAAGGAACAGAGCAGAGCTGGAGAATCTTTAAGCATGCCCTTCTAAGAGCTCTCAATTCCCCAGTTCAAAAAGTCAAAAAGAAGAGGCAGGAAAAGGTCATGAGTGAACAAGGACTTGCTGGACAAACCGAGGTGTAAAAAAGCCTACGAAAGGCATACGGGGATGCTGTCTAGTCATGTAGAGATGGAACCAGGAGAGCTAAGGCATAGATGTAACTGAGCTTAGAAAGGGATTTGGAAAAAAAAAAGAGAGAAATGGGATTCTACAAGTACATTGATCAGATAAGAAAGGTAACTTTTCTGACAAATGAGAATGGAGAATTAATAACAGCAGACAAGGTTCTCCATCAGGCTGAGGTACTCAACATGTTCATTGCTTCAGTCTTTGCTGATGGTCAGGCTTCCTATATGCCTCACATCTCTGAACATCTATGTGGGTCTAGGGGTGAAAATCATTCACACTGCAAAGGAAGAGCAAGTTTAAGGCCATCTAATGAAATCAGAGTCTAAGGGACAAAATGACACATATCCCAGGGTTCTAAAGAGATTGGCTGACATGGTTACCAAGACAATCATTTTCAAAAAGTCGTGGCTGGCAGACAAAGTCCCTCATGGCTGGAAAAAGTGAAACATCACTCCTGGGAAACTATTAAGCAGTGAGCCTTACCTCTGTACCTAGGAAGGTCATGGAGGAGATCCCCCTGCAAGTTATTTTAGGGTACGTGCAAAACAGGGAGGTGATCTGACACAACCAGCACAGCGTCACCAAAGGCAGACTGTGCAATGGTCTTCTACAATGGAGTGACTCTGTTAGTGACTGGAGAGACAAAGAAAGAGAATCTGATATTGTCTATCTGGACTTCTACAAAGCCTTTCATATAGCACCATACCATATTCTTATCTCTGAACTGAAGGCATATGGATCTGAAGAGTTCATTATTCAGTGGATAAGGAATTGGTTGAATGGTCTCAACCACAGAGTTGTTTTAAATGGCTCAGTGCTAAATGGAGGCTGGTGATGAGTCGTGTCACTAAAAGTTCTGTCTTGAAACTGGTGTTCTTTACCATCTTTATCAATGAACTTGACAGCAAATTTCCAGAAAACACTGAGTGGTGCAGTTGATATGACAGAAGAAAAGGATGCCACTCAAAGGGGCCTGGACAAGTGTGAAAAAGTGTTCCCACATGGGCCTAATCAGATTCAACAAAGCCATGTGTGAGACTAGGCAAGAACTTATTGAGAGTAACCCTGCAGAATAGGACTTGGTGGTTCTGGAGGATGAGAAGTTTGACATGAGCCAGAAGTGTGTGCTGGCAGCAAGGAAAGCCAACTCCTGGGCTTCATCAAAAGAGGGGTGGCCAGTAGGATGAAAAACGTGATTGTCTCCCTCTATTCTGCCCTTGTGAGATTCCATCTGGAATATTTCTTCCAAGTCTGGACCCTCAGCATGAAAAAAGACATGTATATATTGATGCAAGTCCAGAGGAAGGACACAAGGGTTTTCAGAGGGCTGAAGAGAGTCGCCTATGAAGAAAAGTGGAGACAACTGGGCTTATTCAGCCTGAAAAAGTTAAGGTTCCAGGATATCTCATTACAGCCTTTCAGTACATAAACAGAGCTTGTAGACAGGAGGGAAACAGACATTCTACATGGTCTGATAGAATGTTCTAGTGATAGAACAAGAGGGAACAATTTTAAACAAAAAGAGGATAGATTAATTTATATGTTAGGATGATTTTTTTTTTACTCAGAGGGTGGTTAGGCAGTCCAGAGAAGCTGTGGATATTCCAACCTTAAAGGTATTCAAGGCCAGATTGGGTGGAGCCCTGAACAGCCTGATCTAGCGCACCACAACCATGTCCACAGCAAGGGGGTTGGAACTATCCTCTAAAATCTCTTCTAACTCACATCTTTCTATGATTCTATGTAAATGTGATAAATTCATGTTGAAATGTTGGGAAGTTCTAACTTTTAACTCACTGAACTCAGGTGTCACCCTTTGTAATGGTTATTTAATGTTTTACAAGGAAAATAGTCTGCAGTCAACAGAATTACATGTTTTTCGCATCCTACTTCTGTTGTTCCCAGAATATTCTTCTAAATTAAAGAGAAAAATAATTACATAGAATCATAGAATCATGGAATGGCCTGGGTTGAAAAGGACCACAATAATCATCAAGTTTCAACCCCCTGCAACCTGCAGGATTGCCAAGCACTAGACCAGACTACCCAGAGCCACATCCAGCCTGGCCTTGAATGCTTCCAGGGATGAGGCATCTACAACCAGGTTGTGCAACAGATGGCTTGGGCAACATGTTCCAGTGTGTCACCACCTTCTGAGTGAAAAACTTCCTCCTAATATCTAACCTAAACCTCTCCTGTCTCAGTTTAAAACTATTCCCCGTTGTTCTATCACTATACACTCTTGTAAACAGCCATTGCCCCTCCTGTTTATATGCTCCCTTCAAGTATTGGAAAGCCACAATGAGGTTTCCCCAGAGCCTTCTTTTCTACGGGCTAAACAAGCTCAGTTCCCTTAACCTTTCTTCATAGGAGAGGTGCTCCAGCCCTCTGATAATTTTTGTGGCCCTCCTCTGAACCAGTTCCAACATCTTCATGTCCTTCCTTTGATGCAGTACTCTAGATGGGGTCTCACAAGAACTGAGTAGAGGGGGACAATCACCTTCCTCTCCTTGCTGGCTACTCCTTTTTTAATGCAGCCCATAACATTAGTAGGCCTTCTGGGCTGCAAGTACATATTGCTGGATCATGTCCAGCTTCTCATCCACTAGCATCCCCAAATCCTTCTCTGCAGGGCTGCTTTCAAGGAGATCTTCCTTAGTTTGTATAAATACCTTGGATTGCCAAGACCAAGCGCAGTACCCTGCACTTGGCCTTACTGAATTTCATTATGTTAAATGTACAAATACATGTATTCCTTGTTTACCTATCTCATAACACCTCCAGAAAGTTGTAATGTTTTCAGGGTGTTGATAATTATGAGCTGGTTCTGGCAATTGGGCTAAAAATAAAAAAGCACCACACCACAGAGTAGTCCTCTTTTCTTGTGTAAGTTATTCCTAGGCTTTTCTAATCTTTCCTTCTTCAGGTCTAGGAAAATGTTCGTAACTTCACAGTCTAAGTATTAAATTCTAGAGATAACAGAGTGATAACTCATTAATCAGTGATAGAACACTTTTAAACTCAATCAGTTCCTTAGATGCCTCCTAAAGTGTTAAACTACTAATTCCCAGCCTTTTCCCCCAAAATTGTCTTCAGGGAAACACGAAGCACATGTAATCATAGAATCATATAAGGGTTTATGTTGGAAGAGACCTTAGAGAAAATCCCGTTTCAACCCCCCTGCTATAGGCCACTAGACCAGGTCACTCAAAGTCCCACATAGTCCGGCCTTGAACACTACCAGGGTGGGGCAACCTGATCCAGTGTCTCACTATCCTCACAGTAAATAATTTCTTCCTGATATCTAGTTGAAATCAACCCTCTTTCAGTTTAAAGCCATTTCCCCTACTTCTGTCACTGCATGCCGTTGTATTAGGTCCCTAGAAAGTTTCCAAGAAATGTCCCTGACCTGTGCTACAGGGAGGCAGCACACCTCCCTACGGGTAGGGTCAGGTCGACATATAGGGCCTTCTGTTCCTCTCAGCAGGAAGTCGCCTACAACAACCCTTTTGTCCTTCCGGGTGGAGGCAGTCTCTAGGTATGGGGTCAACTGCTTTATCCGAGGCAACCTCACGGGTGGACCTCCGTCCACACCCCCACTCACTTCTCCCTTGAGTTCCAGAGCCTCACATCTTTTGTGCAGAGGCACCCGGAGAGCTGAGAATGGTCAGGATGGGAGATGCCCACTTTGCCTAGCCAGTATCCGTTTCCACTCCTTCTCTGTTGCTAAGGGAAAGAGAGGACAGGGGGCTCACTGCAGCACCGTCAGCTTACCAGTTTCCCTATCCCACCTGCCGTTCCCCCTCTCCTGCCTGTTTACAAGACAGTGGGGGGTGACATGCTCCATGTGGTGCTTCAGCTATGCGTCAAGATCTCAGGGCCAATAAAGACTGGCACCACCAATCAATCTCCTTCTCACACTCCTTTATAGTCCTCAGCCTCTCTACCTCCTCCTTCGACCACAAGGCTGTGTAAGTCATGCAGTTGGTCACATCTGATACAACTACCACCTTCATTGCCCAGCACTGCAAAGGTTCGGCTCTGGCACTCGTGACAGCCAGTGACCTGCGTACTAGCAATTCATGCTGGGGCTTCAGTCTGAGTCTCCACACTTGTTTTAGCATCAGCTATCCTTTCATGCATGCAGAGGACCTCAGTCTGGGTCTTCATGCTCTTTTTGGCTGCAGTCTTCTTTCTGCGTGAGCAATGGACTCCACTCTTCAATGATGCCTTCCAAAGAGCACAAGAGCTTTCTGTCCCTCTGAATAAGAAAGTGGGCAGGTGAGGTAGGAAGCTGGCATGGCTCGGTAAGGACCTTCTGGGCATGCTGAGGGAGAAAAAAGGTGCGTACAAGCTTTGGAAACAAGGGTGTATCACCTGGGAAGAATACAAGGATGCCGTCTGGATTTGCAGATGTGGAATCAGGAAAGTCGAGGCACAGGCAGAACTGAACTTGGCAAGGGACGTGAAAAACAACAGGAAGACTTTCTACAGGTACATTGTTCAGAAGAGACAGGTCAAAGCAGGTGTACCTCCTTTGGTAAATGTAAAAGGAGAACTGGCTTTAATGGACAAAGAGAAGGCTGAGGTACTGAATGAGTTCTTTGCCTCAGTCTTCATTGATGGGCGGAATTCCAGTACTTCCCACATCCCTGAGTCCCGCATCCCTAAACCTCTAGGTGGGGACCGGGGTGGTAAATCCCCTCCCATTGTGAGTGTGTGAGACCACTTCATGAGACTGAATGTGTACAAGTCTATGAGCCATATGGCATATATGCCAGGGTTCTGAAGAAACTAGCTGAGATGGTTTCTGAGCTGTTCACCATCATATTTGAAAAGTTGTGGCTGTCAGGTGAGGTCCCGGATGACTGGAAGAAGGGTCACATCACTCCCTTAATAAGAAAGGGAGCAACGAGGACCCAAGGAACTATAGGCTGGTGAGTCTCACATCTGTGCCTGGGAAGATCATGGAACAGATCCTCCTGGATGACATGCTTGATCACCTGAGGAATGAGCGTGTGATCTGAGACAGCCAGCATGGCTTCACCAGAGAAAGGTCATGCTTGCCAATCTGTTGGCCTTCTATGATGGAGTGATGGCATTGGTGGGCAAGGGGTAGGTGACTGATGTCATTTACCTGGACTTGAGCAAGGCTTTTGACATGGTCCCCCACCACATCCTTATCTCCAAATTGGAGGGATGTGGATTTGATGGGTGGACCACTTGATGGATAAGAAACTGGTTGAAAGGCCACAGATAGAGGGTGGTCATCAACGGCTCTACATCCAAGTGAAGGCTGGATGCGTCTCCCAGGGGGTCTGTCTTGGGACCAGTGCTCTTTAATATCTTCATCAATTACATCGATGACAGAATCTAGTGCACCCCCAGCAAGTTTGCTGATGACACCAAGCTGAATGGTGCAGCTGACATGGTTGAAGGAAGGGATGCCATTCAGAGAGATCTCGAGAGGCTAGGAAGGTGGGTCCAGGTGAACCTGATGAGGTTCAACATGGCAAAGTGCAAAGACAGTCCTTGAGAGCAGTCCTGTGGAGAAGGACCTGGGAGTCATGATAGATGAAAAGCTTAACTTGAGCCAGCAGTGTGCCCTTGCAGCTCAGAAGGCAAATGGTATCAAATGGTCAAAAGAGGGGTGGCCAGCAGCAACAGGGAAGTGATTGTTACCCTCTACTCTGATCTTGTGAGGCCCCATCTGGAGTACTGTGTCTAGGTCTGAAGCCCCCGGTACAAGAAAGACAGCAAGCTGTTGGAGTGGGTC
Organism: Perdix hodgsoniae; assembly: GCA_035772895.1. Classification (NCBI taxonomy): domain Eukaryota; kingdom Metazoa; phylum Chordata; class Aves; order Galliformes; family Phasianidae; genus Perdix; species Perdix hodgsoniae. The sequence goes on along the minus strand of JAPSGF010000123.1, from coordinate 363,243 downwards.
TAGAGGAGAGCGGCGAAGATGATCAGGGGACTGGAGCACCTCTGCTATGAATACAGGAGCTGGGCTTGATCAGCCTGGAGAAAAGAAGGCTGTGGGGTGACCTCATTGCAACCTTTCAATACCTAAAGAGAGCCTACAAACAGGAGGAGAATCAACTCTTCGAAAGGGTGGATAACTGCAGGAAAAGGGGAAATTATTTTAAGTTGAGGGAAGATTTAAGTTGATGTCAGGGGGAAGTTCTTTGCTATGAGAGTGGTGAGGTGCTGGAACAGGCTACCCTCAGAGGTTGTGGATGCCTTGTCCCTGGAAGTGTTCAAGGCCAGACTAGATGGGGCCCTGGGCAGCCTGGTCTGCTATTAAATGTAGAGGTTGGTGGCCCTGCATGTGGCAGGGGAGATTCATGATCCTTGAGGTCCCTTCCAACCCTGGCCATTCTGTGATTCTGTGATTCTGTGATTCAGTCCCTCCTCATCTTTCCTGCTGGTGCTCTTCAGGCACTGTAAAGCTGCTATAAGGTCCCCTGGAGCCTTCTCTTCTCCAGACTGAACAACACCAACTTTCATATGTTTATATGCTGTCAGTACTTATTAAGGAGTTTATTAAATTTATTTGCCCCATTAAAAGAGGCAACCAACATCTATTTTTAAAGTAATTACCTGTGAAATGTTGACAATGCATTCAATAATATCTAATTTACAAAATCAGAATTTTATCAATAAATTTACTCAGAATCACCCCAGCTTCCAATCCAACAATATTTCAGCTAGAATGACAAAACTAAGAAAAATGGAAGGATATTCAGAAAATAAGGTATCAGGAAGTTTTGGTTACTTTTTTTTTGTTGTTGTTAAGTTTTAAAATAACTCCATATGCTTGTATGAAAGTTATTTTAGCGCAGACTACAAGAAGCAGCAAATTAGTAACCAGAAGGCCAATATATAAATTTAACAGGGCTCCCTTCGGAGTGCTTTTGTGAATAGTATTATGTAGTTTTTGGAAGTTAATTGCCAAGACTAGTGTAATGGTTTTATGATGATATAACTCTGTGACAACTAGTTACTGAAAAATTATTTTAATGTGGTTTAAATCTGTCTATGAATTAAAGAGGTCACTGTTAAGTACATTATTTTCCAAGTGATTTTTATCTACAACACCTATACCTTTTTATGTAATTTATTTCATCATTCCATTACAATGGGTAAAAAAAAAAAAAATAATTTTTTAAAATTAGTTTTGAATCCCTCCGAATTTTTTTAAAATTGCTACATTTTGCTGATATGTACATTTATAGAGTAAGATAAAAAATTATGTCTGGAATGTCTCTCATTCCCACAAGATTCTTCAAGTGTTCTTTTTCACAGAGACTGGTTTACCTGACATGGATTATAAGCTTAATATAACTTTCAGGTTTGTCAGTAAATGTAAGACTGAAATTCAGACTACGATGAGTTTATCTCAAGAATAATTTGAACCCAGTAAATACAGCAAGAATGAGATAGGTTACTTTGACATATTTTTGGTTCTACTACACATGGACGCATTGATTCTTGTAAATATCAAAATGCACAACACATTGTTTTGATTATTTTTAATGACAATTCTTAATTGTAAGGAAAAAAAAAAAGCACACATAAATATGCACACTTAAATGGAAGTGGTTGAGATGTTCATAAAATGCAGTTTTCCACTATTTCTCTATTATTTAACAGTCTAGCAGTAAGTAGATGGCAAAGAAATAGAAAGTCATAGGTAATCTGTCCTTGGACAAAGACATTACACCGTCAAATGACAATGTGGAGAAAAATGAAAAGATTATTTTTATTAGCTTGACCTGGTCAAAACTTCATGTTAAGGAAGTCATTTCCTCCCACTAGGAAGAAAACTGTTCCACTTAGGAAAAAATGAACAAAGTAAAGTAATACTTGAACAGATCTGACAAACTGGATTGTGTTATGCTTTAGGAAGTCCAATTTTACTCTATATTTAGAAACTTACTCTACTTCACTATTTTATCTACTTTTAGGTTTATCTTTTACCCATAATGCCTTAGGTATATGTCATCAGTCCGTGGAACACAGATGATAAATTTGACAAGATCTCTAAGTTTTGAAATTTTATTGATACAGGTGGAATTAGTGGAGTATCTGAAACATAATGTCAATTCAGATATATCAGCACAATTTCTATTAATAGCATGTCAAGTACTTTTTTTTTTTTTAAAGTCAGAAAAAAAATAACCAGAAATTAAAAGTCACAGGATGTATTTATTTTTGTTTTCTTTCCTTTTGAATGGTTTGATGGTTTTGTTTGTTTCTTTGCTTTTGTTTAATTTTATGTTATTTATGAGTTAATGGGTTTTTGCTATACTGAAAACAGAACTTGCTGGGTCCCATTCTCACCATCCTACAAAACAGCAAATTTTTACTATGTTGGATTTATAGAAGAACTTAAAACTTTGAGTGCATGCAGAGTTTTGGGATAAATTTAAAAAGAAGAAAGGAAAGCTTGATTTTTATCTAAGAAATCTGCTGCTAATGAAAGAACTTTGTATCATTTTATTTTATGATCATGAATAATTTTAATTTAGTCTGGCAAATCAAAAAAGCTACTACACTACAGTTTTTTATTTAACAAATATGCAAATAATATATATAATACAATAACAAAGATGAAAATAAAATCTCCAAATATGTGAGACAGGTAATTATGACAGCAAATTAAATAAGAACTCTGTACATTGAGCACTGTGATACAAATTTGCCTTTGAATATTTCTGCAAATTTCAAAGAATAACTGGGAAAATATTTCTTCTGCCTCTTAAATAATCCAAACTTTGGCAAGTGGGTGATACAGGTTTCCTCAACATGGGATGAACTGATTTTCCCAACATTAAGAAAAGTGTCCTTTCTTTCCCATTTATGATTTGCGTTACGCTTTTTTTTCCCCTCCTTCTTTTCATGCATTTGCATTATAATTTCATTAAACTTTCTTGCTTATTTATAATTTTGATATGATCATAAATGCTATTCATGCTTTGCTTTATCTGCTGTTTTTATTCAATTAACTCTTTAAACGTAGGCTGTCTTTTACTCTGTGATAATAATGCCTATCTTATTACTTCCTTTGCAACCTGTTTTCAAGAAGCACAACCTTGCTGCTATCACATGTTTAGACCAATTAGTTGAGATTTTATTGTTGTTATATTAATAGAATGAAGTTAACACTGTAAGAATTACACTTCCTGGTGCCAAAATTATAGAAGAAATGAATGCAACATCACGTACATATAGCAAACCTAACTACACAAAAGTAGAATATATTCCTTACCCTTGGTTTATAGATTGTCCAAAAAAGTCAATTCTGATCCTGGACTTCTACATCAACCTATCTTTTATATATATATATATTTAACTTATACCTATCTACTGCTCTTTCACAGAAAACTGTGTACAATCTGAAATTGATGATTCTGGTCCTTACTTGACACCATTACTTCTCTTCCAGCAGGGAAGAGAATTCTTTCTTGTTACCAATATCCCAGTTAGCAGATGATGTTTGTTACCAAGTAGATGTTATAATACTGCCAACTGTACAATGAGATTATGCTAACTAATTCCTACGATGACAGTGATTCACTCTTAGCAGAAAATAAAATAAAATAAAATAAAATAAAATAAAATAAAATAAAATAAAATAAAAGGTAACATTTGTGATTTATTTAATAAAAACAAAATTAGGACCCTCTGTACACAAATTTGGGATTTAACATCACCAGGTGATGTCATCAATTGTAGTGGTCAACACACTTCTTACAGGCTGATTGGAGTCTCTGACCAGGTCCATCACACAGACCATTTCTTCTTGAGCAAATAGAGTACAAGATAACAACAGAAAATTGTCTTCCTCTAGAATGATCAGCACCATGGCTTCTGTTCAAAGGAGGATAGCACACTTACACTTCTGAGATCTTTTACCCCTCCTTTCTCTAAAGATCTGTAACCAGACCTGTGACCCATGATTAACTCTTAATCACAGAATCAAAAGATGGCTTATATTGGAAAGGATCTTGATGTACGTATCTTTGCCACCTACTAGATCTGCTTGCCCAAGACTCCATTCAACTTTGCCTTAAATGCCTGGTGTATCCACAACTTCTCTGGGCAATCTGTTCCAGTACTCAACACTCTCCAAAAAAAAAAAATTTTCCCAATATTTAATCTAAATTTCCCCTCTTTTATTTCAAAGCCATCCTCCCTTGTGATAACACTGTCAGACTGTGTAAAAAGTTGGTCTCTATTATATATATAAGCTTCCTTTAAATACTGAAAGATGTCAGTGAGGTCTCCCTGGAGCCTTCTCCAGGTTGAACAAGTGCAGTTCCCTCAGGCTTTCTTCATAGGAGAGATGATCCACCCTCTGATTGCCTTAGTGGCTTCAGCCCTTGGCTCACCTTACAGTGTAGTCTTTCACTTTCCTGGCTTGTTATCTAAGTCTTCTTTATTTGATTACCCAGAAACAGTCTGAATATTTTCATTCTCCTTTCATCAATTGCATCCTAATCAAAAATCCACATGGATACTTTCCATCATAAAGTTATGGGTCTGCAATTACAAGTAACCAGGTTGTTTCCCTTCTCTATAATTAAGGACAAAAATAATGACATATCAAGACTTATAATTTTGTGATGATGCTGTGTTAATTATGCTTTTGAAAATAAAAGAATCATACAAAATATAATTCCTTACTGAAGAAGAGATGAATATAAATAACTCATGTTTCTCTTGCATTATTTTCTACAGTAAAGCAAATAATTAATGGAAGAATTTATTATTTTATGAGGGCAGCTGTCAATTGTCCTCTGCTGCATTCAGTTTCTGCTATCAGAGGTGAATCAACATTTTCTGCAAGAAGAAGACATCACCGGAGTAAAGCAGACTATATTGTTCTATCTCTGTTTCCAAGTCTGCAGCTATATCTGTTTCTTCATGTATCTGCAAAAAGTAGCCATAGAATGAACATGAAGACACAGAAATAAAACATGTTCAAAATCTGAATAACTTCTTTCTCCTAGCATGCTGCTCTAAACCTTCAGCGTCTGCAGTGATTACACAGGAACTCAGACCTACTATTTCTGAACTATCTTTAGGAAACAGCTGTCACAAAATCACATAACTTCTAGTTGGAAGGGACTAATCTCCACTCAAACATGGTTATATGGAGTTCAAATAGAGCTATATAGTTTATAGTCTCCCTTACAAAACTTCTCAATCACTCAAATTTCTATGTGAACTTAATATTCTAAGAACTGAAATTCTGGAAGCTTTGACACACACAGCAAAATGTCTGATATTTCCTGATGTCGTTCAGATAAATTAATTATTAAAGAAACTGTGTTAGTGTCTCTCTTTGTGCCTTTCAACTACTTAAAGCACATCTATGTCAACAGAAAGGGAAATACAAGCCGCTATGGAAGCATTCTTTCTTAAATCTAGTCAGTGGTAGTACTACTTCAGACAATTGCTGTCTACTTCAGCTGAAACAGTAAGCATTGCACAACTAAGATTTTGCTAGATAAGAATAATGTCATTTAAAACATTAACTGTATTTTGATCACATATTATACATATATATATGGTTATATCATGAGAGAGATAATGCAGAAAATGAATGTCTATTGATTAACACAGGTAGGAAAGAAAAACAAAACTGTAAAGGTAGATTATTCTGCAGAAGACCCAGATCCATGTTGCAATTCTTAAGCATTCCTTTATAATTCTTTTTCAGTGATAACCGTACATATTACTGCTAGATTATAAATTTAGAGATAGAACAAATAATGAAATAGCCTGGAATATAGATTTCTTACCACTTTAGTAATTGGTTATTTTTAACTAAGTGTCACCCTCCCACCCTTAATAGAACCCCACCATGTCATCTCTAAAGTAAATGAACAATAACAAGCTAAGCGTTGCAGTTAACACTTTGGAGAGAAGGGATGCCATCCTGAGGGATGTGGAAGACAAGTTGGCTTCAAAGAACTTCATGAAGTTCTACAAGGTGAAATGCTAGCTCCCATACCTGGGTTGAGCAATTATAAGCATAAATATGCAGGCTGGATGAAAAAAAGCATTCAGAGAAGCCCAGAGGAAAAGAACTTAGGGATGTTAGTTGATAAAAAAACTCAATATAAGCCAGCAATGTGCATTTGTAGCCCCAAAAATCTGAGCTACATCCAAAGAAGTGTAGCTAGCAGCGTGAGGGAAAATTTACTCCATGAGTGTGGTGAAACACTGGAATAGGTTGCTCAGAGAAGCTGTTGATGTCAGTCCCTTGAAGTGTTCAAGCCCAGATTGGGTTGAGCTTTGAGAAACTTAATCTAGTGGATTGTGTCCTACTCACTGCAGAGGGGTTGAAACTGCAGTTTATCTTCAAAGTTCCTAATGATCCAAACTTTCATATGACATTCTGAAAATAAAAAAAAAAAAAAAAAAAAAAAAAAAGACGAGAAAAAATAATATAAAATTAACTTATTTTCTAGATTCTGAAAACACTTTAATTTTTCTTCATACGTGACAATTTTGTTCACTTATGTGAGATAATTTAAGGCAAGTTAGAATCATTAACTTATTCCATCTCACTCCCATTCAAGTTCTCCTTAAAAGGTCTTGTGAGTGCAGGCAAGGTGGAAAGATTTGATTTTATGAATCAAAAGAGATCTGTGATCAGTTCCAAAACTATGTAAGAATATCTAAAAAGAGAACAGACAACAGACTGATTATGTAAAGTCATGAAGACACACCTTGTTTCCTTATATGATTTCACATAATACTTTCATAATCATACAATGGCACAGTTCAAATTTCATCAATCGTAAGTCTTAAATAAGCAGTTTAATCCTCAAGTTCATATACTAAACTATCATATAAATTACATAAAACATACAATAAACAACTTACTGTTAATATATGTAATATATATGCAGTTTCATAATAGTAATATGATCCAATACTTATTCATATCTATTGTATCCAAATATAAAACAATATAGTGAAAATAATAATAATAATAAATTGACCACTGATCAAAGTTTTCCTATATAGGCATTTTAAATTACATAGGTTAATTTGCTGTAGTTTCAAATCAATTTCAACAATGGATTAGTCTGACAGCTCCAGATTTTTAAATGTTCTAAGTAAGGAAACAAAGAATCATGGAGCATATTCATGGTTGGAGATTAAGATTTTCTAATGATCTTCTAATATACTGCCTGTACCACAAATGGATTTACCTATGTTAAACATGCTAGCATCTTTGAGACAGAGACTACATTTGCACTATTCATTTTTATTCTGGCTATGGTAATTATAGTTTTATAACTATAACTAACACCAGACTAACGCATTTTCAGAAACGAAAGTCCCTGTGTTTTTTTTATGCATAGATCTACAATTATCATTGCCTTTTTGTGTCTGTACAGCTTGGCAAATACAGAATATAAGAGGAAGTACATGACATCTCTGGGTAACCCTTTTTTCACTAGGGAAGTTTTCTCTCTTCCAGTTCCTCCTGGAAGCAGTTCCTCTGATCACTGTTGCTGTATACTGGAAGAACAGTAAATGATAAAAAGTGCAGTTCACTGATACCGAACAACCTGAATTATTAGGTAAACAACACACAGTCAAATGTGTATTTTAGAAAAAACAAATACAAGATAGAAACAATAAATGTATGCCATTCTTACAAGACAAAAAATTTTATCTAACAGCACTGGAAAGCACCTACCAGGATCACAGATAAGCATGTTCACTCAGTGACTTATGAAGACATACTGGTATAATAAGATAAATAGTATATCAAACTTCCCTTTGTGGCTACACTTTCTCATTTTATTTCCTTCTTATTAATAAAATCAAGTGATCATTATTAAATACATATCAGTACTTACTACTTGTTACATCCATAATCCTTACATTACCTGATCTATGTGATTAGGTAGGGCAGTAAGATTCTGCAGGAGGTAATTACAGAGTTTTTCTCCTAAGTAACATCAGAAGAGATAGACCAAAATATTTATTAGGCTATGCTGAACAGCATCCTTGTAGCAATGAGCAAAAGAGCAGCTGCAGTGGCATTTACATGCTCCAGTAGCTTAAACTGTATTGATAAGCCAGTAGAACATCTGATGTTTGAAAGCATTGGACTGGTAGAAGAAATACATACAAACATTTTTTTCCTGTTTTTCTTTGTCTTGAATGTTGTTGCAAATTCTCAAGAACAATCTCTCCGCTCTTCCTTCCGTGTGTTTGAGGAATTATTAAACAAACAAACAAATAAACAAAAAAAAGCCTCACTGGAAGAAGTTCTATATTTGCTGAAACTAAGATACAGTCTCCCAATTTCTTCTTAGTGAAATCATACACAAAATAATATTCATATATCTTCCACTTTCCTGTGTTCAGAAAATCACTATGTGGAACAGAATATTTTGAGATTGACTGTACTCCTCTTTGGATTCTTTTTTGAAATAACCTTAAAGAAAGGAGGGTGGGGGGAGGGGAGGGTAAGCAGGGAAACAATACAGGAAAATGTTCAAGACTTTATGTGACAAAATGAGGTAATTATTTATCTTTTTGTAGCAAATTCTATTGTTGCAGATCTTACTGATGCTACTGAGTATATTGTTGAGTGTGCTGCGTGTAATTATGGGAAGACATCTCTATCACTATATTATCACTGCGTTTTGCCACATTTATTATGTGAAAAGTGATATGTGAATCTAGAACTTTCAGATCTTAAAAACATTGCTGTTCTCAAGGGGACAATGTATACTTTTCACAACTGTTCTAAGGGCCCTCAAAATGGCATTGCAGTTGTGACCAATTTCTTAATTGCAACTAGCTAAGACAGGTTTTTACTCTTCCCTTGATCTCCTCAAAATCTTGAAGAAAAATAGCTGTTACATATTAGGGATATAGATATGAGATCTTTTCCTGAGACAAGCAGCAAAATGAGTTGGATCTAGGCAGAATTACTGGGGACAATGCATAGACAATGAACCATTTAGCCACTAAATGCTCTATCAAGAAGAAAGATACGGTGACAGATTCTACATTCAGAACTGCTGCCTGCCTCAGTACCTACAGGTTCTGTATGAAGCTGTGCTTGTTTATAGCCTTTTCAATGCTAAGCAAAACTATGCTGGCATGTTTATGATCTCAGAAAAGAATGCAGCTTAGGTAATCTTATCTTCATCCTTTTTTTTTTTTTCCCCCATTAAACATGTAAGTAAACATAAAGGAAGTAAAGTACTTCTTGGATGAAAGTTCAAAGGATCTGGGAGGCACTGAGGCTAATGGTGGAGCTGTCCTGGGGAAGCGAGATTGAGATAAACCTGAAAAAGAGGAAATTAATGAAAAGCTAAACTGAGCCCATGGAACACAGCAGAAAATCTGAAATTTGAGAAACAAAAGATCTAATACAGATAAGCAAGCGTAGTTACTTGATAGACAAAGGATCTATTGGAAAACATAAAAAGTAGATAGTTCTTGTATGTTGGTGGTTTTAAGAGAATGAGAGAATGAGAAGAACTGTTGTTGCAGAACCAAACAAGAGTTTGAGGACTCAAATGAACAGGAGGAAATTGGAAGTAAGTCTGGGGAAGGAATAGTCTCTTTCTTTGTCTTCTTTTTTTTTTTTTTAATATCAGAATTGTATCCTGAATATTCAGAACCTACATGAGATTAAAAATCATGTTTCTATCACACCATAAATACCGGCATTGAAATTTATTGTCCATTTTGTGTACTTTATATTAGAATAGAAGTACTAAGCCATCTTAATGAGAAAAGAAACACGGAAAAAATCCCAACCAACCAAACAAAAAAACAACCGAACAACAACAACAACAAAACAAAACAAACAAACAAAGCAAACAAACAAACAAAAAACAGAACATTCTTAGGATTCCTTTGGATTTGATTTACACCATTCATGTTTGCACTAATTAGGGCCTTTACAAAAGGATTAAATGATGCTCACTGAACTATATTTACATCCTAAAAAACCAAACAAACAACTGCTGAAGTTTATAATTAATATCAGTTTTATAAAATAAATTTGAAATTTTATTTCCTTTGTTGAAAAATAAGTTTGATTGGAAAAATATGACTAATACATGATTTCCCTCACAGGACTAGTTTAATATGGAAAACTGCCCTTCCATACGAAAGCACAAAGGACTTGGCATCCAAGCCTGCTAATAATCTGGAGTCAATACAGTAGATTTAATCTTTCCATTCCTTTTTCATGAATAACTTATTTGGCTAAAATATAGATTATTCTCAATGTCATAAATTCTGTTTTAATTGAATTGCTGAGAATGAGAATTATTAGAAAGTGTTGTGTGGTGAGAAGTTTTGTTTGGATAATATGGTCTTAACAACTCTTGTTCTGCCCAATATTCAGAGTCTTCCTTAAAAGGATGTGAGGATGTGATAGTGCATAGTTTATACACTACATTCTGTAAGAGAATAACTTCAGTATGCATGTGTTCCATGATTATTGGATGGGATGAAAGAAAACATAAATTAAAATAACACAAAAGTGTTATAGAAAGAGTCATTACAAGTAAAACATACTTATTCTTTTTCAGTGGAATTTATGTTTATGTAGGTCACTCCTGATCACACTTGATATATTCCTCCTGAAATCAAGTATAAAGAATTCACAACATTTTACATTGAAAATAATGTGAATTCATTGGTCATGAAAAATGCTAGGCTAACTCTTTGTAGTAAAGACTTCAGGACTTTTTATCAGGACGGGCCTGCTAATAAACTTACCAGTACTTCTAAAGAAATCACGTTTAGAAATGAGAGAATAATTTACTTTTGTGTGAAATCCTTGATGACAGGACAGGGCATGACAGTAGTTTTCAATGTTAGGATGAGAGGCAGTGGGTACAAACTGATATATAAAATGTTCCATCTAAACATCAAGAAGCATTTATTTACTGTGTGAGTGATGGATCTCTGGAACAGGTTATCCAGAATGGTTTAGGAATTCCCTTCTTAGAGACCTTCAAAAGCCATTTGGATGGGGCTCTGGACAAGTTCCTCTAGGCAACTCTGATTTTTTTTTTTTTTTTTTTTTTTAGTTTAGGCACTTGTTGGCTGAACATTGGGCTGAAACTCTGCCCAGCCAAATACTGATAATCAAGTCACATAAAATTTTCTCTGTTTTTACTAGGAAACATATTATCTGAACCTCTTGGGAGTTATGTTCTGGGGAAAAGTAATAATCTGAACCTGCATGAATCAATTTGGTTTCAACAGGAGACTTAAACTTAGCTATCCTGAAGCAGATTGAAGAGGGTACTACAAAGATCATTTCAGAGAAATCTTATTTTGATTCTCTAGAAACTTAGCATGTTGTTCATGAAGTGCTTATAGACTCACAGCAATGACGACATCACAATTTTAATTGCAAGTAACCTTATGGAGAGACATGCAAAGGAGGATTTCACGTCATATTCTCCCTTTCCATTTCCCCATTCTATCCTGCAATATTCTATAAAGATGCACCTCTCCTAGGTGAGTCTGTGTCTTCCTTTCAGTGCTTGTCTGTGTCTCTTGATTTAGTAAAGAAAGGGAGGTAACATGAGAGGTATGGAGATACACTCCATCTCTCAGATGACCAAGCAGGTTAATTCTGTAACACTTCCATAGTCAAGAAAGCAATGGATCAAAGCTGGAAAGCAAACTAAGACTTCCACTCCTCCCTCTACCCCTTGCTCAGCTGCCAGCGTTGCCACATGCAATGCTGTGATCTGAATCTCCTTAACATTTGGCAGGAGGGAATGTTTTGATTCATAAGGCTTCACTTAGATCAACTTGTTGTTAGAGATCTCTTTTATTTGAAGTATTCTCAGAAACTTTTATATACAGGAAGCAACATAAACTAAATAAAAGTGTTTTCTTAAAAATAAGAAGGCAGTATTCAAATAAAAGAATAGCATAATCTTTTAGTTGTGTAAATTGGTTAGTAACTTCCTTTTATTCCTGAGTTTTAAAGTACACAAATTCAATTACCTACTATCAGGACTTATACCGAGTAGTTTCATAAAGACTATGATCTCTGATCTATGGGTACAAAATGGTGTCTTTTTTCCCTAGATCATGAAAGCAGTCATATAATATTAATACGCTAGCTGATGTATGCTGACTCTGATTGTAGTCAAAGGTGTGAACTGGCTAGCTGTCATTTATCTACTGTTTCCTTTATTGGATCCCATTTTCCTTTTCTAACAGAAAATATTGTGCATTTCTCTGTCATAATTAGCTAGGACTATTTTTTTTCCCGTGAAGGCTACATTTTGAAACAAGAAGAAAATAAAGGAAAAATAAGGAAAACAAAACAAACAAACAACAAAATGAACATCTATCTATTTTACTGTGTTCAAACAGAACAAAAATCTTGAAGAAGACCTCCTGCACCTGTGCGCATACATGCATTACATATACATGCATGATATTTTTAAGAAAAATAGCACCAGATTGTGTTCTGTACTCTAAGTACGTTCTTTTTAAATTGTTAGCAGAGTTCTCACTACATCTAAAATATCCCAAATACTGTAGCAGTAAAAGACAAAGCTGTCTCCTCTATCCACAAATCTTATTTACAGCTTTCACTACATATGCTGCTATTTATTTTCGGTTTGTGGCAAATATTCCAGTGCACTTTGATAATGCTCATCCTGCTTCATCACCTCCAAGTCCCCATAGATCTTCATGAACTATCCAATTAATTACTAGTTTTCTAGGCCTCCAGCTCTTTTTGGTTAAAACAAACAAACAAACAAACAAATAAATATTAAAAAAAATAGCACAAGGAGGTAATAGAAGTTTCTATTATTATTATTATTATTATTATTATTATTATTATTATTGTTGTTACTACTACTACTACTATTATTACTATGATTATTCTTCCCTGAGCAGTAGAAACAATCAAGCCTGATTAATTTGTATTTATGTACCTTGCTTCCTACCGTCCTTATTTCACACCTTTCACTGCTAATGAGGGTTGGGGTCTGTGGTACAGCAAGTAGTGGTGATGGACTCTGCAGAGCAAAGACACAGGACCAAGTACAGACCATCTTACTGTCTAACCACTGTGGAGGAGTAAGCAGTTCACTTTTACTTACTCCCCTTTCCAGAGGAGAGACAATAAGGTGAATCTTCTCTGCCTAACAAATCCTAATTTCCACAGGAAAGGAAACAAACAAACAAACAAACAAATAGATAAACAGAAGGATTTGAGACTAGAGTCCATCTCTGATCTCTGAAATGAATTTAAAACTTTCCAGGTGGATCATATAAGTATATAAAGACTCATTTCTTTAAGGCAGCAGACACACAATAGCAAACGTTCAAAAACTGTCACTAATAATTACACTAAGCATGCCTTCTTCTCCCTGCTCTACTTTCCTCACTTAAGAAAGTCAAATGAATCACAAAGGTTTACAAAACAAAGACAAGTACTAAGGATGTCTGCTAAGGTTACTGAGGTACTAAATCGCCATTTAAAAGATGTGTACTCAGTGTCACCTAAATATGTTTTTGCATGTAGACAACATGTTTACTTATCTAGAACTTTTTATTATCTTTAATAATAGTAGCTCCCTTATCTCTGGATTACAAATGCAGGTTTTCAAGTATGAATGCAATAATAACTCAGGAAAGTTTATTGTAGTCACTCTGTAAGCCAATCTATAACAGATGTATCAATGTTGTTTTGGGATGTACCATCTGTTAGAGTTCATCTGACACCTTTTCATATATTACTTATAAATAACTGTAATAATAATGAAACTACCATAAAGCATACTATAACACATAAGGAAAAAAAAAAAACAAACACAGAGAGAATAATTTAGAAACTGGTCCACTGGTTCCAGTTGTAAAAGGAGTGTCTTACAGTGCTCAAGAGCTTAGTGGGAAACCTTTTACCAGAGATAAAATCCAAGGCAGAACAGCCAAGAGGAACACAGTACTGCAAACTTAATAGAGTACAATTTAACAAATGGAATTCATGAGACTGAGAAATGAGGCAATATGGCTGGTCCTACGAGTTTTTAAAAGTTATGACAGAAGTCACCCAGGGTATGGTCACAAAAAGGCGTTTTGATGAGCTGAAGGAAAGCCCCCAGTTTGTTCTTCTCCTCTGCTGTTTTTTAAATTTTAAATCTGCACTTTCATTCTGCACTTCAAAAAAAAAATTATGCTGCTAATATACAGTGAAGACATTGATAGTAGATGCATGAACTGGTGAATAGGATTTCAATAATTAACTTTGATGAGAGAGAGAAGTTTGTTTTGTTTGTTTGCTTATTTTTTTTTAATATAAAGTCAGAAGGAATATGTGATACTCAGTTCCAGGTGACATAAAAAGTGCTTCCTTACTGCTACCTCTCCCC
>JAPSGF010000123.1:313488-326462 GCA_035772895.1 Perdix hodgsoniae | reverse complement strand
TCTCCTCTCCTCGAAACCGTCCTCTTAAATGCCCAAGCCAGCACACTATAGACAATTTAATGCATACTTACCATTACTATTTATCCACAAGAAACAAAGAATTTTTTAACCAGTAAAAAAAAAATTCATTTTTTTTTTCAGAATTCTGAGGGCTGTAATGCAGAAATTACTTCTAGATGTTGAATAGGAATGGCATTACATTCCACTTGAAGGACAATCTATTCTGGGGGAAATGTTAGGGGTATTGTTTGCAATTTATTAAATTAATGCATCCCTAATGTGACAGTAGGATCAGATAACAATTAACTTCTTTGAAGTTAATCATTAAAGATTGAATGTATTATTTGTTTAGTAAAGCTTTTCCGCTACTAAAGGCAAAATATTTTTCTTGGGAGTTTTGTATATTCTCATAATAAACTAAGTTAACACTCATCCTCAGATATGAATACACTGTAAATGTCAGAAAATGCTCTTGGATTATCTGATTGTTAGTAATAGATTTTATTATGGAGATAATTTATTGTTGTTCTCAGTTGTTTTTACCAAATTAAATTGGGCTTTGAGGACGTAACCCTTAATTTCTGTCTAAAGGGGATGAGATATCAGTTCTGTGAAGCACTTGAAGTGGCCATTTTAAGTCACTCATTTCTACTACTTACAAATAAACATTAGTTTTCAATGTATACTGTAAGCAAACAACATTTTGAACCATAATTCCGTCTCTGCAGAGGATCTTAACAAAGGATTTTGTTCTATATCAAAATTAGCCTGTCCATGTTAGGAAATATGTTTGAGTATCTGAAAGTGTAGCAGGTGGTACTTTCCTTAGTAGAGAAGCTTCTAAGAATAAAATTTGTCTGTTTTTTTACTTTTAATTCTTTTTCAGTATGCATAACACTACTTTTTCATTTTCCTTCTAGTAAAATAAAAAATACTGCCCATAAAAGTTTGTAGTTCTCATCTTAATTTCTCTGAAAGAGAAACTGTAGACAACTATGTGCCATTATGTCATATCTTAGTATTGGAAATACATAGTGCTTTTATTGCTTCAGGAAGTTTTTGTAATTTATTATCAAATCATTTTATAATGCCAAATACTTTTGAAAAATAGCCATTTCAGTTCTCCATCTCTTCCTCTAATACGATTGTATTGCCATCAGCAATGTTATAATAAAGTGCAGTCAGGCTAAACTAGCTGCAGCTGGATTAGTGTCCTGTGTATACTGCAAATTCACTGTCTCAGTCAGTCACGCTTCAATCTGATTAGCCAAGAAGTATATTGGATAGTACTGAAACAAAACTATAAACTGAAAAGGAAAAAGAAAAGCCATAAAAGAAGAAATTGCAAAGTAATATAATAGAGAAAAGATTCCTTGCAATGTTGAAGTCAGATTTGACCTGTTATCTTCTGACTTGTGAATGTATTTCTAGTTTTATTTTAATATTTGCGGTACTCAGCATGGTTCAACTACATGAGATCCTAAAGACAAGGCCCAGCCTCATTTCACAGTATCAATACTGTAAGGACACAAAAGAGGCCAAATTCATCTAAAACAAAGGTGGCTCCTCTCTTGGGAGTGTCTGATAAGTATGCAGTCTATAGCCCAGGGTTTTAAGAAAATTTTGTTATGTGGCTCACTTGCATATCTTGAAGCAACAATGCATATCACACAGAAACAGTGTTGTTTAAATAATCCATTAGACACTGACAGATTTGTGGGTTTCTGGTATTTTTGTCTTTTTGTTTGTTTGTTTTTGCTTGTTTGGTTTCTTTTCTATTTAGGATAGCATGTTGTGAGGGAGAAAGCAGAGGAAGACTGACTTGCTCTGAAAACTAGCCTGATGATTTGGTTTTCCTGTTTTTCTTCTTTTGAAACAGAAGACAAAGGCAAAAATCAATCCGCATGAGTTTTTGCATAGAAACAAAAATTGTATTTGTTTTTAGAACAGACTTCGGAGGTAAATAATTCAAATTTATCTGTTAGTAAGAGTTAGATCTGCTGTATTCTAGGAAATTTTTGTCTCTCCCAAATGAAAAAAGATACATATTCTAAAAAGATATTGATTTCATTCTATTTCTAACTCTGTTGTTTGAGAAAGGCTGTATTAAATATCAAATATGGGAAAGTTATAACTGGACTATTTCAGGGCAACCATAGGTAAGTAGTTCACAGGATTATTAACAGATTGGAGTCAAGTCTTGGGAGTATTGGCAGAGTCTGTGCTTTTCAGGCAAACATCCCTTCTGTTGGCATGTATACTGATTTCTTATAGTCACAAGAAAGAATCCTAACCCACATGCCAAAATTTCCACTGACCTCAGCCAGTCAAGGTCTTCAATCATATAAAGCTCTGCAGCATAATAAATCAGTTTGGATTACCAAAAATACATTAGAGATTATTTTAATCTTCTGTAAACAGCCTAATAAAATGCAGGATGTTGATAATTTTTTGTGCACATGGATAAGGGAAGTTCTTAAAACCTGCAAAAGTGACTACTATGTCAGAGGTTTTTAGGTATTCAGATAAATGAGAACTTATGAGCAGGTGTTTTGTAATTGATTATAATTTAAAACATACAGTTTTAAAATTGTTTATTGTTAGTACAATTCCATCTGTCACTGCAACTTAGTGATGTTTTTATACTGGTGTAGTTCAAAGGCTTGCTTGAGATCAGAAAGCTGCCATTGTGAGTCATGATGGCATAGCTGTAATAAAGAAATAAAGAAATGATAGAGGAGCACTAAAGTATACTGTTATGCAGAGACTAATAAGACTAAGGTTTGCAACAGCTAGGAGAGCTGTCTTTTAATCTTCCTTGGTCATGTGCTTGTGTTTTGGCTTTTGTAATAAACAACAACAACAAACCAAAACAAATTGAAGCACAGAATTTCTATAGTATATTGACTATGAAAACTTTATCATGTTTGATGAATAGAGCAAACTAAATGTAGAACTGTGGAAAATTTTATTCCATTCAAAAGATGTGATTTTACCCAGAGGTATTTCTGAATTCATCTGGGTTAAACAGCATATGAATGTTAATTTAATGCTTTTTTTCTTTTGCCTATTCTTTCCAGTGATGATTCAGCTGTCAGTCAGGCTTTTTCAGCCAAGACTTGTCTATGAAATCTGTTTATTTTCTTTTATGAGGAGAGATCTTAGTTGATGTGCAAAGATTTGAAGTATAGGCACATGTGCCTTCACTTGATTTTAGTGATGCTTCAAATTTCTCATTTGTATCTCTTCACTTGCTTATGTGTGGTATTAGAAATCTGTGGCTAGGGAATTGATGTAAATTTAGATTGTGGGTATGGTTAATGAAGAGTAGAAACAAAATATCAGTGCATTCTTCTGTTTCAATCTTTGTGTGCCAATACTTACAAGAACAATATTAAAACAAATGAACAAAAAACAAACAAACAAACAATCAAAAATCCACACTATTTGGCTCTTTTCCCATGTGTACTTCCCCCCCCCCCCCACAAAAAAAAAAAAAAAAGGGCTTTGAACTAAATAATTTAATAATTTAAATAATCTTAAATAAGAAGTAATCTTGAAATTTCTCCTAAGCCATTTCAAAATTTAAAGATGAACTACAAATCTTTAGCACAAATGAGCACTCATATCTAAACATTCCTGTATTCCAAAATTCTGTAATGATTTCATGCGTAAACTTTATTTCCATTCCTGTCAACGCGGTATGATTTCCTTTATGTTTCTGTTCAAGTCTCCTCCAAGAGACAGTGTTTTCAAGCATGTACTGGTACAGTTAGGTATGCAAAGGTGGACAATGAAAATACATTAAAAAAACAGTGTGGTGGTGTTATTGTTTTAAGATTTGCCACCAGGTAAATATATTTTTTTTAATTTTTGACCATCTTGGAGCAAAGGCCCCTCTTTCAAAGTACTGAAACATTACTCTCATTGGAGAGATAATCAAACTGTGCAGTGGTAGCTCATTGTTCAGATGTTTCATTCATGCAGCTGATCCTTCTACGGGGAGCTGGTGTGTATGCCACTGCCCTGGTACTGTCATCTGCCTTGTTCCTGGTAAAATTCTTCTATGTTTCTGCACTTTATAAGGGAATGTCTAATCTGATATTTACATATCTGCTAGTGATAAATATATTACTCAATTCCACCCTTTTGTTTCACTCTTGTATTAAAAGTTTGTTTGTCTGAGGAAAGGTAGCAGAACACTGGTTAGGGGAAAAAATAGTAATTCAGTTGTAACTCCTTCAAAGCTTTTCATATTCAAAGTAACTGTCTTTTAATGACTTAATACTCCAATAATTTATTTATGTAATTTCTGCCAGAATTATCCTAAAGAAAACCATCTTTTGTTATTTTTGTAATAACTGTTGATCTCTTCACAGCTAGTGTGATCCATTTTCTATTAGGAAGAGTCCTCATCTTTTTGCAGTTATTAATATGGACGTTGTAAGAAAGGCTGCTAAGAAAATGCCATAAAGTGAGTACATCCTGAAAGACAGACAGTGGCATTTTGAGGAAGAAAATAGTATAAACCCATTCGATACTGCTGTGTGTGTTGTCAGTGTCTCTGGTACTCCACTCTTGATGTAACAAGCCATGGACAGGAGGAAATGCAAAAGAGAAGAGACTATCTATTTTAAGAATATATTTAGATGAACTTTTAACTTTGGAATTACTAAGATAGAGTGTATTTAGACTTTGTAAGGAATTGTTTCAGTTTTCACAAATCAGTGTTGACCTAGATATAAGCTGGCTACCAGCATTAAGGTTGGCACTGTTGTCTGTAGTAGTGCCTGTGACTGAAATTATTATTATTATTATTATGCAAATCTGAAGCAGTTGTATGACCAAGCTTGATAGAATCATAGAATCATTAAGATTGGAAAAGGCATCTAAGATCATCTAGTTCAACCTGCTAGTCTCTTTTCTGGATTCTATCTAGTGATTTCAAACCATCATCTACATGATTTTACAAACAGAATTGAAAGAAAGCATCTACTATCTTTCTTCAAGTGCTTCTGATTGCTTGACGTGAAATATCAGAAGTCAGGAGGCAGAAAACAGCAGGCATGGTCTCCTGGAAACTTTGTTGATGTGTTAATCAGGTTAGCTAATGCTATGACACTGAGGAACAGCAAATAAGGAAGTACTGAGGGTTTTGGAATGCATAATCTGAGTGACTACAAATATCAACTTGAATGTAGATACAGTGAATGTAGTATTTCTATGTGCATTTACAGTGAATGAATGGCCTGTTGTTTTTTTTTGTTTGTTTGTTTTTTAACTGACAACAAAAGAAAAAAGGCTCATTTTTCTTTTCAGCCTTTTCTTTGACAGATTCTGTGATCCATCCCTTAATATTCTAAGACTTTCTGAAGGAAAAATGTTCATATTCACAAATCACAGTCATGCAGTATTTATTTATTTATTTATTTATTTATTTATTTATTTATTTATTTATTTATTTATTTATTTATTTATTTTCTGGAGCAGATAGCTATTTTTCTACTAGGTACCACATTTACTACTTCAGTGAAAGTGTCTGGAATACGATAAAATAATCTCTAGTGCCCTATTAAGAAAAACAGTTGTGTAAAACAAGCACTTTTATGAACACCTTATTTTTCCCTCCTCTACTCCCCCCATTAATTATCAGTGTTGTTTCCTCTCCACTTCCTCCCCTGTCACAGGGAGAAGTTTATGGTTCCAGCACAAATCTTAGTATCTGTCATGTTTCTGCTCTTCAACTTCATGCGTGTCAGCTAGAATCTTTGCATGATAATTAAAATACAAGATTTTGTCCACAGGTCAGCTTTCTTTGGAGTTAGTTTAGTCCTTGCAACCCTCGCATGCTAGCAGAAGCAAAATCAAAATTCTCTCTTCCTTGGAATTGCATTTTATACATCTCCATCTTTGTCATAGCACTGAAATCATTATGTAGCAGTTGGCTCTGATACGCTTGCAGAGACACAAATTGAGTCCGACAGGACTGATGTCTCATGGACTTTGCTGTCATTTGAAATGCTGGCATGAGAACAGTAGCAGTGAAAGGGGGGAGCTGGTGCATTCAGCACTTTATCTGTGAAGATTTCTTAGATTTGTATTTTTTGATAGCAGAAGCTGATTCAAGAGAGAATTTAACAAAAGAGATTCATAACAGCACTAGTTTTCTAACAGCTGCTCCTATCTTTTCTTCTTCCTTGAGCAGACTCTTTGAACACTGTACTGTACTTTAAAATGGGCTCTTTATACCACCCACAAATCTGTAAGATCTATCGAGTGGAATGACAATTAGTATAATTTTTCTCCTCCCTTTTAGTTTTTATCTTCAATGCTTAGAAACTATACATGTGTGGTAATGAAAAAGATAGTATCTACTTTCTTTATTGTGCTTAAGTTAGACTTCACACTTGCCAAAGGTTATGTGTTGTAGGCCCTTGGAAAAGTACAATTAAATTTCAGTGTATTTCAGTGACAATCATAGAATCATAAAATGATTTGGGTTGGAAGAGACCTTTAAGATTATTTAGTTCCAAGCTCCCTACTGTAGGCAGGGACACCTCCCAGGCTGCTCAAAGCCCCATCTAGTCTGCCCTTAAATACTTCCAGGAAGGGGACATCCACAAACTCTCAGGGCAACCTGTTCTCACCACTCTGAAAGGAAAGAATTTCTTCCTGATATCTAATATATATATACCCTCTTCCAATTAAAACCATTTCCCTTTATCCTACTGCTACATGCTCTTCCAAAATATCCCTTCCCAGTTTTCCTGTAGGCCCCCTTAGGTACTAGAAGGCCAGTATAAGGTTGCCCTGGAGCTTTCTCTTCCAGGCTGAAACTCCCCAAACTTTCTCAGTCTGCTCACAGGGGATGTGCTTCAGCCCTCTGGTTAACTCTGTGGCCCTCCTCTGGACCTGTACCAACTTAGGTCTTTCTGGTGTTGGGGGCCAATGACTCCAGATGGGTTCTCATGAGAGCAGAGGAGAGAGGTAGAATCGTCTCCCTTTACCCGCTGATCAAATTTCTGTTGATATAACCCAGAATACATTTGGCCTTCTGGGCTGTAAGCGCACACTGCCAGCTCATGTTAGATCTTTGTCAATGGTTTATGGGCTGGTTTGGCCCAGTTCTGTTACTAGCAGGATGGAGCTTTCAAAAAATCCAAGCTTCCAGAAAAGGGAAACAGGGGACTCAAAAATAATTAAAAACAGAGGCAATCATCTGACAAAAACCAAACTAATTTACTAAGTGTGGTAACGGAATGGCAGATAACACACTATAATACGATGTAATTAGAACTGAATCTAATAAATCAAATACAATGAGAGAATGTCCAAAAGGTGGTTAAACCTCACCATAATACTGAGGTGAGATGTGCAGTCCAGTTGAGCAGCAGGGAGATGAAGAAGAGCTGATGAAGAGGATCGCATCAGGTGACCTTGCCAGGAGTTATATCTCCTCTCTGACTGCAAAGCCCCATGGGGAATGTAGTTCTTCTTCTCTTCCAACAGGTACTTGGAACTTGAGCATTAACAGTTAAACTCCCAGTGCACTACATGATGTTATAATGTGAAATACCAATAACCAATAATCATAAAACCATGACAATGTTTCATCGGCCGACACCCCAAAATTCTTCTCAGGATTTCTCTCAAGCCATGCTCCATCTAGCCAGTGTCTGTGCTTGGGATTGGCCCTACCCAGGTGCAGGAACTTGCACTTAGCTTTGCTGAACTTCACAAGGTTGACATTGGCCCTCTTCTCAAGCCTCTGGATGGCATAAAAAGCCTGACAATGTAATCAGGCTATTTGGAGATATCACTAGTACTTTTATGTTCTTTGCTGAGATGCAGTGAGCTTACACTGAGCAGAGCACTCTTTTTTAAAGGCAGGTACTTGAGTTGTAGCTCTTTCAGTGTATCATATTCAATTGTGGATCACAGTAAATGAGGTTGAACAAACTGGAATCTGATCTGTTTATTTAATGCTGGATTTTTTATTTTTTTTTATTTTTTTTAATGTTTAGAATAATTCACATACGTAGAGGAAATTACAACAGGAATTTTGACCCCCAGGAATTGTTCAATATGCTAACACTTGATGTCTGTCTGTAAGAATACCTCATGAAGTAGATTTAACTGTGTTATTCCTATCAGACTTCAAAACATTATCTCTCAGTATGCTGTTTGCAAATGGACTTTTATTCTGTTTACTGAATCCACTTAGAATCCCTTCTTGGAAAATGAGTATTCCAGTGCTGTATTATATACTGCATTAAAAATGACAATTCATATGATTTAAAAGGTGTTGTGGAATAGAAGACAATTCAGGGAGTGACAGATCCTTGAAAAAAGTACACTGCAGAATACACTGGACATATGAACATATACTGTACATTCTGTCTTTTTCATATACACCAATAGCCTGAACTGAGTTCCTTTTCCTTCATTCTTACCCTTCTGTCTATTAAAACATATGCTTTGTTCCAATTTGCTAATGTTTTTAGAAAAATTGGACAATTTCTGCCCTATGCCTGCTAACCACATCTCTCTTTTTCTTTTATCTGTTCCACAGGCTCTGAAAATATTTCATCTGAAATTTCAGACTGGACAGACTCGCAGTGGCTTCTGAGCCAGTGAGAACGAGGCTGCCGAAGCATGCTGGTGCCAAGCTATTGGATGATGCACGTAGTCAGGCCAGTGGTGGTGCTCCTGTGCTTACTACTCTGTGCTGATGCTGAAAGTAAGCTTATTGTTCATTTGTGCTTAGATCTTGGCCAGGGTAAACAAACAGTTTTGTTTTCATCTGGTGTTTACTATGGGTCTCTGAATGAGCCTCTTTTTGATTAATTCTTAAAACACAGTAAGATACTCACAGACAGTATTTGAAAAGGATTATTTATGGTACTTCCTTACTATTCTTCTAAAAGCCCCTTTTCTTAAGCAATTAATGGTCCTGCTTGGATGGGAAGACTGTTGCTTTAATGTTACGTAGTAGAAACAAAGATCAGCTTTACTTGGCAAACATACATTAAATTTGTTTAATGCATCTGTCATTGCTTAACTATTTATTTCTTTGATTTGGTTAAAAAGAAAAAAAGCACCTCCCCCCCCAGTTAATTTTCATTGCAATTAAAATGCCAGGTCTTTGTGACTACAACAACAGCTGTTGTAATTTGTTATTTCTGACAGCTGTTGTGGAGTACAGTATCCAAACAAATCATGTAGAACTGACAACTTCGGGGCTGGCCCAAATGTGTGACAATTTAGTTGGAAAAGGCAATTATGTTCACTTGTACTTAGGGAAGGGAGGGAATTGTTGGATTTTGGTCAATTAGTTTGACTGTTAATGGGAAAGCAGTGCCTTTTTTTTTTCTGTCTTTTTTTTAATTTTTTTTTTTTTTTTTTGGTAAATCGTTAGGGCTACCTTGTCTACCTGTGTTTTTTCTCCCAGCTGTCCTGTGGCTTCTTGAGAAATAATGTACAAATGCAAAAAGTGAGGTTTATTACAGACTGACTGTTGTTCAGTTGATTCAGGGATATTTTTCCAGTAGATATTTGTGATTCTGTGCACCAATCAATAACTTCATTACAACTCTGACTTTTGAAGACTTTTATTTTTCTATGCATGTTCATAAAACAAAGGAGCAGTTTAATTAAATAGTAACATACACAGACAAAATCAACATAAGAAACATTAGATAAGTCAGTTCTCAGTAAAGGCATGCTGAAGAGTTTCTTATCACTCCACCTTCACTCCAGGTATACTAAATTAAAGCAATGGAAGAGATGCAAAATTTTTCTATACATAACAAGACTATTCTTAAAACTATAGTAACATGAAAGTTAAAATAAATGAAAGAAATGTGAGCAAAATGTCCATATTTGTAGAGTATTGACAGTTGAGATTCTTTGGTATCTTTCTAGGTAGATAATAATCAATTGGAATAATTGTGTCTAAGTTGAAGCCGAGGACATTTTAACATTATAGCCAGCAAATAATTAATTAGGAAATGGGCCCATGTGCTGACAGTTTCTGGAGTAGTAGTATACTAACTATTTTAAAAGTAAATTCTTTGCTTAGGAAATACAGATTTTATAGTCTGGAATACCTTTTCTGCTTCAGGTAATAGATTAGATAACCTCCAGTAGACTAAAATTTAATTATTTTTGATTTGTCTTTGTCTTTGATCAGGTATTAATTTGCCTAAAGACAGTCAGAACCTAGAATATCCTTTGTTAGTCCTGGTCTTAGGAGAAAAAAAAAGTAGATTTGATAGTTGTATTACAATAAACAGAACAGTCCCTATTTGTAGCTTTTTTTTGGGGGGGGGGGGGGGAGGAATAAGAGTAGTTTTTTGTTCGTTTTTTTTAAGTATAGTGTGGCATTTAGTTTAAAAATAGCTGATCTATTTAACAACTTGCTACATTATTTAAGAAAACTCCATTGTGATTCTTATTAATTTTAAATAAAATAAAACAAAAAAGCAGTCCTTTGCTACATGCGTTAGAAGGACTTCCCAGTGTAGCTAGAATTCATGGAGTCTAATGCAGAATAAATGCTGTAAAATATATGAAAAACAACTTGTTTTTATGTGAGAGGTACTCTTGTTGAAAAAAGCCTGGATAAAAGATCTGAATTAGATATTAAGAATAAGTGAAAATGACATAGCTAGCAGTAAATGTTAATTAATTGTAGGAAACTAAGATTTTTAGAGGAAGATTCTTAATATTTTTCTTTTTCACAGGCTAGCGTGCTCTCCTGACTGGTGAAAAATGCCAAAATCTCTTAATGATAAAAGATTACATTTTTTGCTTCCATATTTGCTTGAGGAACGATGATAAACCTTTTTGCAGGAAGTGCAGTTTCTAGAGTAATCTGTTGGCTTAATACTTTTGACTTTATTTGAGTTGTAAAAGGTGCATTTCTATGGACCCTACCTGTTCTACTGTTGTAAAGGGCTTTTGTCACTTGGGTAGTGATGCTTTTAAGTTATATTAGTCACTGCAGAAAGTGAGTGAGCTTGAGATGAATATTCACTTATAGAGGAGGCTTTTATTTAATTTGTTCACTTACTTTATGGGAAAATCTCCTCTCTATTTTCTTCTTACAAATGATAAAAAATGTTACTGAGTGTGGAAGTTGCCCCAAATTTTTATAAATGCTTCTATAGAATTTTTACAAGAGCACTACATTTAAAACTGATTTTTCAGTTCAGACATGCTTTTGTGCATTTTGTTTCATCTCCAAAGAGCTTAGTTTAAAAGGAGGTAATTTAATAATGAAAACAAAAGCTAACGTAAGATTTTCTTCACTTTCATTGACTTGGATTAAATTCCAACTTGAAGTACGAGATACATTCAATACTAGCTAAAGAGTTCTTGTACTGTATACCATTCACCTTACTCCTCCATTAACATATGAGGATAAAGACAGACTTATTTCCAAGCAGTTAGTAAGCTTTGAATTTGCATGGATGGTTATTTATGTGCATAAAGATATCGTTCATTATACAGTATACATTAAGTAGTGTGACATACATTCATTTATGGGTCTATACTGTGTAGAGTCACAGTAATGTTTCACTCTCACACACTTTATTTGGGAGATATGCTTATTTTCCACAAGTCAATTATTTTATAGGTGGGACATAAGAACAGCTTTCAGCTGTTTGTCATGTGTCTAGAAAGATGTTTAATTTGTTTTCTGATGGATTTTTTGAGGACTTGAGGGAAAATTCCTGCTCTGCTGGAGTTGGTCTACCCTCCAAATTTGCACAGACTGCTCCTGTTTCCATAGCTCTTTGTGAAAGGATTTCAGACCCTAATGTTGTCCAGACCTGCTTTCAAAATGCTTCATAAATAGTTGGCAAGACTACCTTATTCCATTTTAGTAAGGAGAACATATAGCAAATGAGACAGTGGGGACAAAAAAATTGTCTTTTTTTTTTCCATCTACATGTAAAGGCTGTGTCTTGATAAGGAATAGGAAGTATATCCTGACATTTCTACTACGTTATTTTTTTATCAGGAATAATGAATACATGCTGTTCTCATCCCACTGTGTTATCACTATTGTCTGAAATCCAATAGGAAGACTACTTTCCTGTTCTGAAGAGGCTTCTACCAGTATTATTTAGTACTTCTTTTCTATTTAAATTCTATTCTCACAGATGAACACAGGAATGAGAATTGTTTGGTTTACATCATCTTTGTGAAATACTTCAAACTCTGAAATACAGTGGCACTAGCTGATTAACCTACATGTGGCCTTCTCTCAGAGGAATGCAATTTAAAATTGCGAAAAAGTCTTTGCCTACCTGGCTTGATGAGGACATCATGCCCTTCATGTGCATGGCCAAGACCTGATTCTGACTGTTAGAAAAAAGTATTTAAACTTGACTAAACAAAGTAAGCAATATTCAAAGGTAGTAAAATCATAAGAAGAGAGCGCTTTTCTCAAGTTTTCTAAATTAACTGGCAGCTAGCTGTTACCTAGTTAGAAGTTTTCTGCAAACTGATGCATTTGATAATACTGGTAACATCTGAACTTGCATGAATATTTTTTTATGTACATACAAATGTCATACACACATTAAGTGGTGTGCCAGATATGCATTTATTGGCCTACACTTAGCACTGCTTTAATGGTGTAAGCTGTCTGTTCTACCAGTTTGAAAGAAGAGCTTGTAGAGAGTCACAGATACCATTTATTTAACAGATTTCTGTTCAAACTATAGAATATGATATTCTGTTTCTTTATGACCTCTGTAACGATGAGATGTAAGTCACTGAGTTCAAAGAAAGGTGTTCCTTATAAGATGTTTGTTCCTGGGCTTTCATCTTTAATTTGTGTTAGTAGAATCTAATGCATTGCTATAGATGTAATTCATCTTACTTAGTGATTTTAGCAAATCACAAAGACATAATACGATAATTTTCACCATTCTCTCCACCCTAAGAAAGAGTTCTACATT
>JAPSGF010000123.1:275179-313388 GCA_035772895.1 Perdix hodgsoniae | reverse complement strand
AAGAATACATTTATTGTGTACTAGTTCCACTCCCAGTTGTTTGAACACTTTGTTTATGGTTCCAGAGGCATGTGTCACGTATCATGCTGCCTGATGGAAAACTCTTTAAGATTTTTTGTAGAATCAGGAACAGCTGAAACTTTGCTGACAGGCCAGTGATAACCTTTAACAAATACAAGGACTAAGACAAATTGACTTCTGAACAGGATCAGAAGAAGGTAGTTTGATATTGGTGGAATCAAATATGTTTGCTATTTTTCCTCTTTTTTTTTTTTTTTTTTTGTTTTCCTTGTTCAATTTGATTCCTTCATTTTATTTGGCTTTGTTTCTCAGAATACACCTGTTTCTGCTACAGCTGATATAATTACATCTCTTAGAATTGTTTGTCATTTTTCAGCAAGGCAAAACACATTCAGGCAGTCCACATTCAAATCTTTACTTCAAAAGACTACTATGTCAAATAATAGATCTTCTAAAATGATTATGTTGTTGAAATTAATTATTCTGCAGTAAAACTTGCAATTGAACATGGTTTATATAAAAAACAACAACAACAAACAAACAAACAAACAAAAAACTAAGTACTATTTGCAGACAGGCCCAATATGGAAACTGTTTGCTTTGTTGTATGAGTGCTTGTAATAACCAGGACTAAATTTCTGTCAGATTCAGATTTAATCTCTGAAAATGAGGTTATTTCAGTTATTGCTTTCAATTGTGCAATAGCAAGAACAGTAAAATTAAAAAATAAAATGTAAAGAAAGCTGCTGTGTTTTAATGTCAGAGAAGGGATGGACAGTACCACATTATTTAAGTTAATGTCAAGTGCGAACAGAAACTGTATGTGTGATATTCCCTTTAGCATCAGTTATTTCAAATGGCAAGAAATCAGCATCATTAATATTCTTTTGTCAGAACAGGCTAGGAATCCCATTCAGTCTGGATCTGGTACACAATTTAAGAACATATTCAAATATTTTAAATGTATTTTAAAATGCTTGTAAAAGCACATATAATAGTCTGAATTAGGAAAAATTCATAAGGAAAAAACAAACAGATATGTAGGAATGTTAGATATTTGGTTATTCACACAACAGAAAAACTGCTAAGTTGCTTTAGGATATTTTGACTCCTTATTTTAGGTTTTCCTCTCAATGTCTGAATTGGAGATAGGATTGTCCATTTTTTTCAGTGAATTTCTGAGTAACATATTCAGCAAACCTTGAAGTATCTGAAAGTATATAGAAATATTGCCATGAATTCTTGTTCCTAGACTTTCAAGAAACTCTCTCAAAAATTACTGATGTATGGGAATGTTCTGCATTCTGTAAATACTGTCTGCCTGATGGTGCATTTTTACAAACTTTTCAGAAGAAATATTTCCTAATATCCAATCTAAACCTCCCCTATCAAAACTTTGGCCATTTCCTCGTGTTCTGTTGATTTTTATTTGGGATTAGAGACATACTCCCACCTTTCTACAGGCTTCATTGAGGTAGCTGTAGAGGGCAATAATGTTTTTCTCGAGACTTATTTTCTTTAAGCTAAATAATTCCTGTTTTCTCAGATGCAGCTTGAAGCTTGTTCTCTAGACTCTTCACCAGCTTCATTGCTCTTCGTTGGTCATACTCCAGCACCTTGATGCCATTCGTGTAGTTAAGGACCCTAAAGTGGATGCAGTATTTGAGGTGCAACTTTACCAGTGCTGAATACAAGGGATGGTAACATACCTCATCCTGCTGGCCACGCTTCTGAAGCCAGGCTTCTGAAGCCAGGATGCCACTGGCCTTCTTAGCCACCTGCTGGCACACTGCTGGCTCATATTAAGATGGCTATCAACCAATATCCTCAGGTCCTTTTCTCCCAGGCAGCTTTCCAGCTACTCTTCCTCAGCCTGTAGCATTGCATGGGGCTGTTGTAACCGAACTGCAGGTGCTGGCAGTTAGCCTATTGAAATGCCATACAGCTGGACAAAATATGTTTATTTAGCCTACTCAGATCTCTCTGCAGAGTGTTTCTATCCTCAAGCGCATTAGCATTCCTGCATAACTTGCTGGCATCTGCAAGCTTACTGAGTGTTTACTCAATCCCTTTGTACAGGTCATTGATGAAAATATTGAAGAAAAATTGCTGCAGTACTGATAAAACTCATGTGTGACCAACCTTAAATTGGATTTACTGCTATTCACCAGCCACTCAGAAAGTTTCTTATCCGGTGAAGTGTATGCCCATGAGCAGTCAGATTCTTTGGGAGAATACTGTGGAAAACAATGTCAAAAGCTTTATTAAAGTATAGGTATGCAACATCCACAGCCTTTCCCTCATCCACTATGTGGGTCACCTTGTCACAGAAGGAGATCAGCTTAGTGAAGCATAACCTGCTTTTCATAAACCCATATTGTTTGAGTCTGGTCACCTGATTGTCTTGTATGCTGGCACTCAAGAACTGGTGTATTACCTTCTCAGGCACCAAAGTCAAGACCTGTCATTCCTCAGATCCTCCTTTTGACCCTTCTTGTAGGTGGACACCATATTAGCTAGCGTCTAGGCACCTGGAGTGTTTCCATATAGACAGGACTAATTATAAATTATGGAAACTGTACTAGCGAGCACTTTCATCAGTTTCCTCAGTACTCTTTGTTACTTCAGTCTTTTTCTCATCCTTCATCACTGTGAATTCCTTCATTTCCAATAAAGAATAGAGATACACGATAGCCTTGTTGTTTTTTTTGTTTTGTTTTGTTTTTTGCTAATGTATTTGTAGAAGTGTTTTTAATTATCTTTAATCATAGTAGCTATATTAAGTTCCAGCTGGTCTTTGGCCCTTCTAATTCTCTTACTGTAGAGCCTCATAACATCTTTGTAGTCCTCCTGAGTGGCCTGTATATTTTTCCAAAGGTCATAAACTCTTTATCTTCCTGAGTTCTAGTCAAAACCCTCTGTTCAGACGGCCTTGTCCGATTCTCCTCTGATTTTAAGCAAATAAACATGGCCTGCTCCTGATCCCTTCAGATTATCTTTAACAAGGCCAAAGTCTGCCCTCTAAAATTCCAAGATGAAAGTTCTGCTTACTTCCCTTTTTACCTTTCCAATGATTGATGTCACATTTATTTTGCACTTCAAAGAGGGTCCCACCTAGGTCAATATTTTCCCTCCAATAATTTCATACATGCTTTAGAAAAACATACAAAGCAGTTGTTGAGAATATGTGCAAATGGTTCTATATTGGAGAGAAAATTAATTATTTGGACTCGTGCTGTAGAGAAAATCTATATATTTTGGTAAAAACAAATGTAAAGTCAAACAGGTAAGAATGAAAAATACAGTTCAGAATAGACTAGTGTCTCCCACTATATTTTGATCCATAAACAAAGACAAAGTAAATGTATCAAGGCAACTTAAACATGCATATACAGGCCTATTGAGGTTTATATGCAGTGTAAATCTAATCCATTAAAGAAATGTTTGTTGGCAAACTGGAGAAAGCATTAGGAGGTGAAAAAATGTAGATTTATGCTGAGGAAATGCTTACTAATGTTTTTTTGTTTTTTGTTTTTTGTTTTTTTTTAATTAAGTTGGTTTATAAAGATTACTGAAAACTTAAGACAGCTAATGTAGATGTTCTTTTATGTACAGAAGAAAGTAGCTGCGATAGACAACTTTGCTTAATAAGTTTAAGGAGAATTTAACAGTAGACAAAGAATCACAGAATCATCTGGGTTGGAAAAAACTCCAAGATCATCCAGTCCAACCATACAGCTATCATGAATATTTCCCTGCTAAACTATATTCCTTAGTACAACATCTAAATGTTTATTGAACACCTCCAGGGACAATGACTCAATCATTTCCCTGTGGAGACTGTACCAGCATCTGACCATTTTCTTGAAGAAGAAAATTTTCCTAACATCCAAACTGAAATTACCCTTGTCCAGCGTGAGGCCATTCCCTTTAATCTTATTCCTTCCTACTTGAGAGAAGAGGCCAACCTTCAGTTCACCACAACCTCCTTTCAGGTAGTTGCAGAGAGCGATAAGGTTTCTTGCCCTTCTTTGAATCTGTTCTATCACCTCCTTTGTAGGCTTTAGTTTGTAGGCTCCCTTTACGTACTGAAAGGCTGCAGTGAGGTCACCCTACAGTCTTCTTTTCTCCAGGCTGAACAAGCTCAGCTCCCTCAGCCTGTCTTCATAACGGAGGTGCTGATCATCTCTGTGGCTCTCCCCTGGACCTTCTCCAACAACTCCCTGCCTTTCTTGTACTGGGGGCTCCAGACCTGGTCACAGTACTCCAGATGGAGCTTTACAAGAGCAGAGGAGAGAGGAACAATCACCTCCCTGTTGCTGCTGGCCACCCCTCTTCTGTTGGAGCCCAGGATTTCATTTGCTTTCTGTGCTGCAGAGGCACACTGCTGGCTCATGTTAAGCCTTTCATCTATCAAGACCCGCAGGTCCTTCTCCGCAGCCTGCTCTCGAGGACCTCTCCTTCCAGTCTGTATGTCTTATCTCTTGCTCCTTGAGAGAAGAGTCCAACCTTTACTTCACCACAGCCTCCTTTCAGATAGAGAGCGATAAGGTGTCCCCTGAGCCCTCTATTCTCCAGACTAAACATCCCCATTCTTCCAGCCACTTCTCAAAAGGCTTGTTCTCCAGACCCCTCACCTGCTTCGTTGCCCTTCTCTGAACACGCTTCAGGGCCATGATGTCTTTTGTGTAGTCAGGAGCCTGGAATTGAACACAGTACTTGAGGTGTGATCTCACCAGGGCTGAGTACAGAGGGATGATCACCTCCTTGCTCCTGCTGGCAACACTGTTTCTCATACAAGAGAGGATGCCATTGGCCTTCTTGTCTACCTGGGCACACTGCTGAGTCATGTTTAACTGAGTGTCAACCAACACTCCTGGTCCATTTCTTCCATGCAGTCTTGCAGCCACTCTACCTTAGCTGTGTTTCACTGCATGGGACTGTTGAGACTGAAACATAGGACCCAGTATGTGGTCCTGTTGAACGTCTTAAAATTGGCCTCACTCTAACTGTTTTGCCTATCGTGATCCCTCTAGAGGGCTATCCTACCCTTATGCAGATTGATACTTCCTCCCAACTTGATGTTGTCTGCAGACTTTCTGAGAGTGCACTCAATTCCCTAGTCCAATTCATCAATCAAGATATTGAATAGGACAGGCCCCAGTACTGACCCTTGGGGAACACCACTCATTACCAAACACAAGCTGGTTCTCCAGTAAGTTTTTTTACCCGGCAGGTAGTTCACCTGTCCAAGCCATGGGTTGCCAGTTTCTTTAAGAGAATATTGTGGGAGGCGGAGTCAAAGGCTTTACTGAAGTCTAGGTAGACTATACCCACAGCCTTTCTCTCATCTACCAGGCAGGTCACTCAGTCATGGAAGGAGATTATGTTGGTCAAACAGGGCCTGCCTTTCATGAACCCGTGCTGGTTAGGCCTGATCCCCCAGTTGTCTTGCACATGCTGTGCAATCTCCTTCAGGAGTATGTTATCTGTTCCATAACCTTTTATGACACCAAGGTCAGGCTGATGGGCCTTTTGGTTCCTGAGATCCTCTCTATGACCCTATGACCTACTCAGATGGCATTGGCATGACTCCAATCCTCTGAGACCTCTCCAGTTGACCAGGAATTGTGACGGATTGTGGAATGTGTCTTGACAATCAATACCACCATCTCCCTCAGCACCTGCAGGTGGGTTCCATCTAGCCCCATGGACTTGTGGCAGTCTGGGTGAAGTAATAGTTCTCTGTTTCCATCTGAATCATGGAGCTTTTATTCTGTTCTCCATCCCTGTCTTCTTGTCAGGGGATGGAGTACCACAAAGATCATTGGTCTCACTTATAAGGACAGATGTAAAGAAGGCCTGGAGAACCTCAACATTTTCCTCATCCTCAGTGATCATGTTCCCTGCCACGTCCAGTAAAGGCTGGAGATTCTTCTTAACTCTCTTCTAACTGCAAATATATTTATAAGAAAGCTTTCAGTTCTCTTTTACCTTAATGGTCAAGCTGAGTCCAAACTGGGCTTTTGACTTTCTAATTTTCTCCCTGTATATCCTAAACACTTTTTTGTACTCTCCCCAGGTTTCCCTTCTTTTCTTCCACAGGAAGAAGACTCTCTTTTTCTCCCACAGGCTCATCAAATGCTCCCTGTTCATTTCTGCAATTTTCTTTCTCATTGGCTCATCTTCCTGCATAGGGGGACAGATTGCTCCTGAGTCTTTAAGACTTCCTTCTTGAGGAGTGTCCAGCCTTCTAATAGCTAGTTCTGGACAACTACAATATAATAATTGGATTGGACTGCTGAAGAGACAATTTGCTAAAGTATATCAGAATTTACTCAGAATAAGATTGATTTTTACTCCGATTTTTAAGATTTAAAAACTAAAAAGAATATTGTATACTCATTATAAGAGTGACAAGGATAATTCACTTGACTTGACATAATTTGTTTTAAATCTGTGAATAAATCTATCTGACCGAAGAAAGGAAAGGAGGAAATTATTCAATATGGTGAAAAATTTAGTGCACCTTCATCTTGAGAACTGTAATACTAAATAAATCTAAATTCTCAAGGAGATACAGCCAAGTTAGCTAAGGTACAGAAAATAGTCCAGATAGAAACTGGAGTTCTGGAAGAGTGAAGTTCAGGAAACATTTGTATACTTCTCTTTAGAAATATGGTTTTAATTATGCTGTAGAGGCAGAAGTTTAATTCAGTGATCCTTGTGAGTTTCTTCCAACTCAGGATATGCTGTGACTATGTATTCTATGATGGAACAGCTGCCATATGTGATGAGGCTGATAATGTTTTACTGGATGTCTTCTGATGTTTACATTCCATAAACCAAGAAACAATAGTGGAAAATCTTTATCATAAATCTTTTTTCTTTTTTTTTTTTCTTTTTTTTTTTTTTTAATATAATATTTTGTCTTCAAATGTAATTTTTGTATAAAGAAGAATAACGTGTCCAGTGACCTTTCTCAATATCACTGCTCTGATGAAAATGACTTAAAGGTTGTAGCATCTAAAAATGTTTGCATTAAGCTGAAAAACTAGACATAAATTGCAATTAAGAAAGACTTTTCAATGAAGATGATATTCTGTCTTAATGTATTAGGAAGAGCTTTTCGGATTAAGTTGATAAGAATTCCCTTAAAATTAAGCATGGGGTCTATATATATATATATATAAAAATTTGTTTCATAGGAAATTAATTCATAATTCCTTAAAATAATTAATCAGTACACTAATTAAGGAATAATTTGATATTAAAGGAGTTTATTAAAATTTTAATTACTGTAGGAAAAAACATATACATACACTATTCCTTTTACAAACCTCAATAAATGTTTTAATCAGTGGATACTTATCAAACAAGGTGTTTGAAAAAAAGTCTTCTTATCACTTACTGTTCTGATAAATGTTTATTAATTGGTGATCAGCTCTTTACATTTTACCAAATGCAGTCATTCATTAAGATTTTTAATTTTTTTCTGACAAGAAACTGCAGCTATGCTATTTTATTAATATATAGCTATTATTATTTTATATAGCTCTTTTATTGATACAGATCTGCAATCACAAATTGTATTGTTACAGTTGTATAGAAGGTGCTCATATCATGAGGGTATGCCTGATTCTAGTACCTGAATATTTGTTCAGCCTTATAGGTTATAATAAATTATTTTGTAATTACTACATCTCAAACAGTTGCTGTTGAAAACTTTTTTTAAACTATTACTTGTATTTTTTTTAAACTAATGTCTTTAGATAGAAAAAGAAAATAGAATTATTTTTTTAAACTGTTACTTTCACTAAGCCTATGTTGCTAACCAAACATCATTCTCTTGTATTCATGACTTGCATTCCACTTAGCAGCTCATTGTTTGTTTCTACTCATGGATTGTAGGCTTCTAAAAATAGTACAGTGAAATGGAGTATTTTGGAGACGTGTAAGTATAATGTTGTGTATGAAATGAGTTTGTTAAAGATAGCTATCAGTTTTACATGAAAAGTGTGTGGAATTTTCCCTAGTAAAAAATCTGTAAGAAAAAATGTCATGACTATAAGTTGGTTGACAGCACCTTTGCAGCCACACAGAGCAGGAGCTCATTTGCTTAGCTGAGAAAATCAGCTAAGTATCAATGACACCTCATGATCATGATCAATTTAGAGAACTCATAGGTTATGGGTAGATAACGACTAGAACAAGAACTACAGTTTGTATTGAAGTTGATCATTGAGTTTTTCTGGAATGTTTTGCATATCAGATGATTGAGTGGAAAGAAAGTATTCCTTCCTATAGCTAGATTCTTTCAGTTATTAGAAACTAATTAATTTATAGTTCTATTTTGTGCGTCTTTGTTTCCTTCATAATGAATGTGAGTATATGAATTGAAGGTATTGACAATTTTTAACTAAACAATAAATTTTCTTATCTGATTTTGAAATGTAGAAGTTAGGAAATCTGGGTAAAATCTGTATATATTGATCGTGTAAAAATATCAGATTTTCAAAGTTAAAATATACTCAGATACCCAACTGCAGAAATATGTCTCAGTTTGTTTACCTTTGCAATAGCCAAAAAATTTACTTGTACTTGTTTCTCTTAACCAGTATATTTGGACATTGCAAGTAAATGTTAGCAACTTACATCTTTGAAGTGAGGAAAAAAAAAAAAAGATCAAGGGGGGCAATAATCCCCTCTATTTAGGGGAATATTTCTAGGAAAATACAGAACAGATAATTCATAATTTCAAGAAAAATTGGTGTATTTTACTGTACAGACAGTGAGTTCTCAGTTGCTTCTAAAATGGAGTTAATTTTAGAATTCAACTGCAGTTCAATTCTAACAACAGGTGCAGAAAACCAAGAAAGCTGATATTTCATAACATATACTTAATCATTTACATTCAAATACTATGAATTTGAACCTCTAGGAAGGATCTTATGTCTCAGGCTTGTGAAATTTTTTCACTGATGTTCATTTCTGATTACAAGACTCGTGTTTCAGCAAAGAAATAAATTATGCAATTTTTATTGTATTTTTTTTAATGCTGGAGAGAAAGTTATGTTCCTTTAATTAATTTCCTCTCTCTTTAGAATGTAGACATAGTCCAGAGTAGATAATTAATTTGATAATGATTTAAAGATTTTTTGAAAAGGGTCATAAATACCGTTTAACTGTAAAGAATATTTTAGGATAATTTAAATCTTACCATTATAGTGCTTATCTCTAAATGTTTCTTTGAAGAGAGCGTACCGAACTCTGAAAATTAATCAGTTTTCCATTTTCTACTAGAAAACCTTAAATTACAAAGACAACAGTGTCTGTTGTCTAATATTAGAATCATAGAATCATAGAATTACTCAGGTTAGAAGGGACCTCAAGGATCATAAAGTCCAACCACAGCCTAACCATAGTACCCTAACTCTAACAACCCTCTGCTAAATCATATCTCTGACAACCACATCCAAACGGCTCTTAAACACATCCAGAGACAGTGACTCGACCACCTCCATGGGGAGCCTATTCCAATGTTTAACTACTCTTTCTATAAAGAAGTGCTTCCTAATGTCCAACCCAATCTTACCTTGGCACAACTTGAGGCCATTTCCCCTCGTCTTGTCACCTGTCACCAGTGAGAAGAGACCTACCCCGCTCTCACTGTAAGCACCTTTCAGGTACTGGAAGAGAGTAATAAAGTCTCCCCTCAGCCGCCTCTTCCCCACACTAAACAGCCCCAGCTCCTTCAGCCTCTCCTCATAGGGCTGATTTTCCAAACCCTTCACTAGCCTCATTGCCCTTCTCTGGACCTGCTCCAGTACCTCCAGTAGCAGCGCAGGGGGCTGTGTTCCCAGGAAGTAACAAGTCTTACTATTAAAGACTGAGGAAAAGAACATATTAAGTACCTCAGCCTTATCCCTATCCTTGGTGACCAGGTTGCCCTCGGCATCCAACAAGGGATGGAGATTCTCCCTAGCCTTCCTTTTACTGTTAATGTGTTTATAAAAGCATTTACTGTTTTCCTTTATCTTAGTGGCCGAGCTCAGTTCTAACTGCGCTTTGACTTTTCTAATTTTCTCCCTGCACAGCTTCACTATTTACAACTTCCTGAAGGGAGGTTGTGATGGAAAAGGGTCTGGCCTCTTCTCCCATGCAAATAGTAGGACCCAAGGAAATGGCCAGAAGTTGTACCAGAGGAGGTTTAGGTTGGACATTAGGAGAAACTTTTTCTCTCAGAGGGTGGTCAGGCACTGGAATGGCCTGCCCAGGGAGGTGGTGGAGTCGCCGTCCCTGGCAGTGTTCAAGAGGTACCTGGATTAGGAGCTATGAGATATGGTTTAGTAGCTTGTGGTACTAATAGGAATGGGAAGGCGGTTGGACTGGATGATCTTGCAGGTCGTTTCCAACCTTGTGATTCTATGACCCATACCTGTAATCCTCATAAGTAACTTGCCCACTCTTCCAGAGACCATAAACTTTCCTCCTTCATTCTTGAGTTCTAGCCAAAGGTCTCTGTTCAGTCAGCCTGGCCTCCTTGCCCATTAGCTCGTCTTCCGTGATGTTACTACTGCCTTTATCTCGTTCCATTTTTTCCCTATTTTCTTGGTTTTTTTTTTTTTTTTTTTTTTTTCTTAATATACTGCTCCCAGTCCAGTGCATTAAGACAACAGGTATACTGTCCCTACACCTCAACTGTTGAATTCTGATATCTAAAGCTGGAGTGCTTTCTGACATGAAATGAAAGCCAATAGGGTTGATTTTGAGATGCATGAATTTTACACTGAGCCTATAAAAGGGAAAGTGCTCTTATGCTGGATGGTGAGCCTGTATGAGATCGCTGTCTTCCAGCAAAGCTCAATGACTACCATATCAGAGTCTCACTACCAATGCTCTGTGGCACCAGAGAGTGTTGTGCCATGAATCGTCCTGTTAGTTCACCAGTTCAGAATTTTATATCTTGTCTTTACCCTTTCTACTTCTTTTACACATCCCTTTTTCCATTCACTTGTCCTCTCGTTCCTAGCTTCTCCACTCCTCCCTCAGCATTTAAAGTAAGAATCAAATTTTAAAAATTTCTTTGGAATCTGGTACTGAATTGTCAATTATGCACCACAAGGAAGATATGAAACAGGAACAACCACATGGAAATAACAGACTGAAAAATTCATCAAAGAAATTTTGTTTAAGTTGCAGAAACTCATTAGAGGTCCACAAAGTAACATAAAAATCCAAATCTTAAGCATTACTTTCCTTGCTATCTTATTATTCAAATGGACTCTCTATCTCATTTGTTTTCTGGTTTGGGGCATTTATTAATTTATTTATTTTCCTTTAACAAACTGGTTCCAAAAATTGCACTGGTGCAAAATGTTTGTGTTGGTATCCGCACTGTATGACCAGACAAGTATTCATCCAGACAAGACTTATTTTCTGCTGATCCTTCTGTACTTTCAGCAGAGTAAGGATGCGCTCTTGTTAATGATGTGAAAAGAAGCCAAGCTAATTTTTTATCTCTTGCCAAGTTTAGAGAAAACTTTACAAAGAGGAGTAAATTGTGAAGTGTTCCATTTTTTTCCTTCTGATAAAAAAATTAGTTTTACATCAACAAAGAATTTTAAGAATAATCATTTTAAGAATGAAAATCAATTTAAGAATTTTAAACTACTTCTGATATAATTATTTTTGCTCCTGTCATATTTTGCCAAAATTCAGCATAATTTCTCAACTCACTAGACTATGAGATCCGCGGCTTAAGCAACTATTTTTTTATTATTATTATTATTTCTACTTTCCCTCATCATGTTTTTTAAAAAAACATCACTTAAATTTTATTTGTTGTGTTCCTTTTTTTTTTTTTTTTTTCCAAGATTGAAGTAGCATAGCCTTCTGACTCCAAACACTTATAAGAGTATAACTCTCAAGGTTCTCAAGGTCAAAAACCAGAAATTTTGGATAGGCTTAACTCATTGTACACTTGCTGTTTTTCATTACCTAAACAAGTCTGTGTAATTAAATCATTACTCGATTGGAGGTGATCACTTGCTAACAAACAGTAAAGCTCAGTGCTTTCCTTCTCGATTCTGAAAGACCTATAATTTCTGTTCTTAATTGAACTCTTCATTTGTGATATGTG
The DNA here is from genome assembly GCA_035772895.1 of Perdix hodgsoniae. NCBI lineage: Eukaryota > Metazoa > Chordata > Aves > Galliformes > Phasianidae > Perdix > Perdix hodgsoniae. The sequence continues at coordinate 301,225 of JAPSGF010000123.1, read as the reverse complement.
TGCTGTCAGGAAGCATGAAGTCAGAGCACAGAACTGTAGTTCTAGAACATGCACAGAACTAGGAATGAACTAACATTGGTAAAACTTTTAGACAAAGTGTTTCTTGACTCATTTCTTGGTCTTATTTCTCTATGAAATAGAAAAAGATAAAACAAAGCTGATTATAGCTAATTAATGCTGGACAATGAACGACTTTACCTTACCACTCTCTGAATGGAGAATTTCTTCCACCTTCTACCCTAAATTTCCATCTTTAAAGCCATTTCTCCTTGTCCTTTCACTAATCAGACCACATATACATTTTTTTCCCCTTCCTTTTTATGAGCTCCTTTTTAAGGTACTGGAAGACCATACTGAGGTCTCCCTTCTCTGAGGTAAACAAGCCCAACTTCCTCAACCTTTCTTAATGGGAGAGGTGCTTGAGAGCTTTGATAGGACCAGGACCATCAGGTCCTTCTCTGCACAGCTTCTTTGAGTTCTTCTCTCTGTATTCATGTATGGGATCTTCTCAACTCTGGTGCAACACCTTTCACTTGACTTCGTTAAAACTCATTAGGTTGTTATGTGCCCATTTTTTAATTCTGTCCAGGTCTCTCTGGATGATGTCCTTCCCTTCTGTTTCTTCAAGTACACCACTCAGCATGATGTCATCAGCAAACTTTCTGTGAGCACACTCAATCCCACTGTTGACAAAATCGATTAAGATGTTGAGGAGCACCCATCCCAAGCTGGACCCCTGAGGGACACCACTTGTGACCAGTCTCCAGCTGAGCATAGAGCCATTGATGATAACCATCTAGCTATGAACTATTCAACTGATTCTTTATTCATCAAATAGCCCAGCCTTCAAATACAAATTTCTCCAATTTAGAGATAAGGATGTGGTGCAAGACCATGTCAAAGCCCTTTCACAAATCCAAATAGACAGCATCTGTTACCCTTCCTTTGTCCAGTACAACTATTTCTCCATAATAGAAAGCCAGTGTTAGATCAGGCACCATCCGCCCTTAGTGAAGATATGTTGAACAAGAGGAACACCTCCTCATCTCACATGTACATTAATATCTCTTCTGGGATGACCTGCTCCACTATCTTCCCAGGTACTGACATGATGGTCATCAGCCTGTAGTTCCCTGTGTCTTCCTTTCTCGCTTTCTTAAAAGTAGGAGTGTTGTTTCCCTTTTTCCAGTCACTGGCAATGTTGATGACAGACACAACTTTGGTAACAACATCTGCCAGTTCCTTCAGGACCTTGGGATGTATGCCATCCAGCTCTGTAGACTTGTATACATTCAGTCTCATGGTGGTCTTGGTCTTACTCTGGTCTCACAGTAGTAGGGTTTTTGCATCCCCAGTCTTGCCTAGAAATTCAGGGATACAGAACACATGGTAAACCATATTGACAGTGAACACTGAGGCAAAGAACTCACTAAGTACCATCTGAGGAAACCAGTTCTCTCTTGTCATATATCAGAGTCATATATCACTGTTTTTTGCCTGAATTTTAAGACCAGTGTATCAAAAGCTTTTTGTTGTTGTTGTTTTTTTTTTTTTTTTTTGGTTATTTTTCACATCCTTCACCAAGTTTAATTCCAACTGCACTTTGGCTTTCCTCATCCAATCTCTGTGCATAGGAACAGCATTCCTCTATTATTCCTTGTACACCCATTGTACAATCAAGGAAAAAATAATATAATTGAAAAGTACAGTCAAATAGATGTATAATCAAAAATAAACCAATAAAGAGTTAGGCACAAGAGGAACAAAGAGAAAATAGGTGGAATGCTTACCCGTGCAGAGGGCTCGCAGTAAAGGTCTCCAAAGGAGTGGATCTCTCAGAAGAGATCCTTCCTCCCTGGCAGTCAGCACTTAAATGGGTCTAGGAGAGGTGGAGCCTGGCTCCACCCCTTCCTGCAGCACAGGTGAACTGCTTTCACCTGTGCTCCCAGGGCTGACATATTGCTTGCCTCAGATAACTAATCAAAGGTTCAGGCTGTGATTCAGCAGCTCCCATACACTCCACCCCTTCACAGCGTGAACCAAATGATTAGGTTGACTATAGGGTAAGCTTTCCCTACTACAGAGATCCATTATAACGTGACGCTTATACAATTTTCTGTCGCGACGCACACTGGTACAATTCAAGACAAGTGATGATTGGTGAATCGTTGATCTTCTTTTATGGGCCAGTGCTGGATGATGTTACTGGCAGCATGCGGTCATGAGGTGCAGGTCCGTCCTACATTCCATCAGTCCCATGTAGGCCATCACTGGGTGTCACACGTGATCTGACTGTAATACTGGAATGCCTTGTTAGTATTCTGTTCCTTCCGGTGATTCTGAAGGCTCACGGGGAGTAATACAGATGTTAGGTCTGCTCTCCAGGGCAAGATACAGGCCGTGTTTCTATCCCGGGTCAACACTTCCGCTAGTATTGGGGCACGTCCCGGCCGCCTGTACCACACTTTTTGACCGGATATCTGCAGCTGCATAACTATATCAGGCACCAGAGGAGGTGTCCTGATCTGCCATAGGGACACGATGGGGGTCCCTTTAGCAATGAAGATCGGAGTGTTGACCACAATATCAGTAGGCCATGTACCTATTACTGGAGGGACTACTGAACCTCCCACCTCCAACAGTCTCCCCCAAGGTGCAAGTAGGCCACACCACTTTGGTCCTACCTGCACCTTCCAAGGCCATTTTAATCTATGAGTACCTGGTTCAAAGTTCTCAGGGGCAGGGAGCAGAAGATTGTTTTCATTACCGATCTGAGGTTTTGTCTGCTGATCAGTGCCCGTAATTTGGATCCTAAGCGGGGTGGCCCATGTGGTCTGCAACATTCTCAAGGCACTGGGTCTGCCATCTCGAGGTCTTTCATTCAAGTCCCGCAAGGTTTCATACAGTCTCTTTGTCCATCCTTGCAGGGACTGGGAGTCTGTCTTCAGGGCGGCCTTAAGAATACCATTATAAAGTTCAATGAGGCCAGCCCCCGTTGGATTATATGGCAGGTGGAATCGCCATTCGATGTTATTTTCTTCTGCCCAGCGCTGTATCATTGCACCAGTGAAATGAGTTCCTTGGTCGCTCTCAATGACTTGAGGTGTCCCATAGGCAGACATCAGTTTAGTGAGTGCCTTGATGGTATATGCCTGGTTTGCTTTCGGTACCGGATAAGCCTGCAGAAGCCCACTTGCAGTATCAACGCAGGTCAGGGCATATCTTGCCCCCTCAGATCGAGGAAGGGGTCCAATATAATCGACCTGCCATCGCTGGAGAGGATTGTGTCCTCTGGCAAGATGGGCTGTCGTTTCGGGCAACGATCTCGGTCTCATCTTAGAGCAAGCGTCGCAATCTTGGCATGCCTGGACAATGTCAGGTAGTTGTATGGGCAGTCCCCATGCTTTAGCAGCTGCCCACATTGTCTTTTGTCCTGCATGCCGTAGTTTCTTATGTAACCAACGGGCGATGTTCTCAGATGATGAATTCTCAATCCATCTGACTCGAGCCAGTGTGTCAGCCTCATCATTTCCCGGTGACTGTAGGGGCTGATGACCAGAAACATGGTAGACACATACAGTCCTGTGTTTAACTGTGTTCCATATGTCTAACCACATGTCTTTGCCCCAGATTGGTCGGGCATGGATAGTCCATTCCTGGGTGGCCCACTGTGCAATCCAAAGAGTGAGCCCCCGGTACACAGCCCAACTATCTGTGCAGATGTTCAAAATACCATCACCGGGTTCTTTGGTTATAACCATCCACACAGCTCGTAATTCTGCCCATTGGCTGCTCTGACCATCTCCCTCGTCAAACCAGATTGTCTCGGTCGAAGGATGGTATGCTATTGCTCTCCACTTGCTTGGGTTACCCTTGCTGGACCCATCTGTGTACCAGGCATCTTCAGGGATAGGATATTTCCCCTCCTGAACGGGACTCTTCTCTGGTGGAGTGACCAGTGTTTCTCTTGGTGCGTCACTATGATAGGTCACTGGGCCTAGGATCTTCTGAAGTTCTTCTTTCAAAGGTGATGAAGACAGACTGCTTCTTTGGCTGAGGTAAGCGACCCATCGTGCCACTGTTTGCACTTGGGCCACCCCTGTCTTAGGAAGGTGGGTCAGATCTTTCACCCACCCCTGAATTGGCAGAGTTTTTTTAACTATGACTTCAGCTGTTTGAGTTATTGGCTCTACTGCCTGTAATGCTGAATAGGCAGCCAATAACTGTTTTTCAATCATGCTGTATCTTTCTTCTGCTCCATGCCAAACCTGAGACCAGAACCCAATGGGGGTCCGAACAGAACTCTGGCGTTGCCACAGGCCCCAGCCAAAGCCATCTTGAGTCACATGAACATCCAACTCGGCTGGGAGGGTAGGATCAAATATACCCAACGCCTGGGCTTGTTTAACTGCCAGTTTCGCCTGTTGAAAAGCGTCCTGCTCTGTTTTCCCCCAATCCCATAGCTGTCCCTTTTTTGTGAGTCTGTACAGTGGCCTCAGCAGCTGCGCTAGGTGAGGTATAAAGGAACACCAATAACCCAATATACCCAGAAACTCTTGCAGCTGCTTCAATGTTGTAGGAACTGGGAACGCCTGAACTTTATCTATAACAGCACTGGGTAGTACTTTGGTCTTTCCTGACCAAACCACCCCCAGGAATTTTACGGACAAGCCCGGACCTTGCACCTTTTGGGGATTTATAGCCCATCCCTTCTGTTGTAAATAGGCGGTTAATGAATCTGCCGCCTGCCCTACTGCCTCCAGTGAGTCGGATGTCAACAGGAGATCATCAATGTAATGATACAGATTAACGTCATCAGGTTTTTTCCAATCCACCAGGTCACGCACCACTAGATTATGACAGTATGTTGGTGAGTGCACGTACCCCTGTGGCAGGACCTGAAAGGTCCACTGCCTGCCTCCCCACGTAAACGCAAATTGGTCTTGCGATTCTTCAGCAATTGGGATGCTAAAAAACGCATTTGCTAAATCTAGGACACAATGATAGGTTTTTATCTCCCTACTCAATGTGTCCATTAGAGAGGCAGTATTAGGTACGGCTGCATGAATCGGCGGCGTGACCTTATTTAATTCTCTATAATCCACTGTCATTCTCCATGTGCCATCCGACTTTCGCACTGGCCATATGGGGGAGTTATATGGGCTGTGTGTAGGTCTTATAATACCCACTTTTTCTAATTCCTGCACCGTTTTCGATATTTCTTCTTGCCCACCCGGGAGTCTATATTGCCTTACATTAGTAATCCGTCGCGGTTTCAGCAGGCAAATAGGCCCATGTTTCACATGGCCTCTCAATATCGCCTGCACCGCCCGGATACTGATGCATCTCTGTCGAAGTCTGAACTCCCCTACAGTTGTCTGGAGAGCCAGACCCCATAGAATATCTATGCCCAGTATGTATTCTTGAACTGGGGCAATAGATACCTTATATTCCCGGGGTGGGAGGCACCCAACCCCCAGTTTTAACCATGTTTGGGTGACAGGAATAGTTTGTCCCCCAAAGCCACCAATCATCACCTTATCTCCATGAAATTTAGATGGGTCTCCATAGATAATCGATGTTTCCGCCCCTGTGTCTACCAGTGCCATAACTCTTTGTATGTTTTTCCGGGACCAGTAAATTGTTAGTTCTACATAGGGCCTCCGGTCCCATCTGGAGGCCCTAGGGGAATTAACATCCCCCGTCACGCCATGAACTGCGCCAGGGATAATTCTTTTGCCTCTGATGTCTCAGGCATTGTAGCCCTAGACACCTGGGGTGGCTTTTTTTTCCTATTGGGAACAATAAAATCTTCTAAGTTCCACGTCTGTGTCGGTATTCTTTCTATGATTCTTACCCTTGGTTTTTTAGGGTGAGTTTGAAATTTTTGATTGTCCCTCAACTGTCTACAGAGCTGGAGGAGGACATAATTAGGCTGGCGGTCAATTTTAGCGAATTGAACCCCAGCCCTGATTAAATCATTAAACATCTGCTTCCAAGAAACCCTTATGGGTCCCGATTGAGAAGCTCAAGTAGCCGGCATTTTGATTTTAGTCACCGGCAATACTTCTGCTTCTTCTAATAATCTAACATTATGTTTTGATCTTAGGCGTTCCGTCTCTCCTAAATCGGCTACTAACTGAGCAGCCTGCTGGACCGCTGCTTCTGAGGCTACTAGAGGGTTTAATATGGAAACCAGGGTTCCATATAAGTGAGAGGGAGCTTGCTGTAGGCTTAGGTCCCTCATTCCTGCTGTGAATTTTACCATGTCGGGTCCATCAAATTTATCTTCATAGATAGCTTCTCTAAAACCCAATTCTCGAATGTAGTTTTGAAGGTCCTCCATGGAGGACCACATTCCTGAATTTACAGGGATATCTGTTTTGTTTGGCCATACCATACGGCTGGCCGCCATTAACCAAGCAATTATAGAGTGGTTCTCATCAGCGTGGTGACTACCCGCATAAAGCCTTTGTCGAAGAGCAGGGTGAGTGGTCATAGAGGCTAATTTAGCTACTTCTGGGCCACTTACTATAACACTTTCTGCTCCAGAGTCCCAAAGTCTCAACAGCCAGGCCGGTACACTTTCTCTGGATCTTTGTCGGAATTTCTGCACTAGATCCATTAATTCTGTTGACGTGTACGGCCGGGCCGTCACGTGCAAACAAGTTTGGGTAGGGGGCCATTGATCTGGTGGCACCCCTGCTGGTCTATCTTGAACTTTCTTTGTTTTTTGAGTTAACACCGGACGGACTTTCAGTGGTTCTAGACAAATAGGGGCTTCAAGATCCAACTTGGATCTTTTATCTTCTTGATCAAGATGATCTATTGGTTCAGAAACCTGATCATTAGTTATTGTAATATTGCGAACTTGGCCTATGGGGAGTAGGGTTGATTTTTTCCCTGTTAACAGACTAAGTTCCTGTTCTAATTTTTCAATACGGCCCTTAAGAAGTTGGTTCTCACTTATTAAGGTATTATTATTCATTTCAGAAGTATTTAGAGCCTTTAGCAGAGGCCATGCTACTATAGAAGCAGCTAGTTTCCTTTCTTTTGTAATTAATATATCTTTGCTGAGTCCTTGAAAATACTCAGCTAAGCGATGTGGGGAGACATGTCCCATATCCCTTAAGGGACCCCATTTTTCAATGACACTTGCTAATTCATAATAGGGAGATCCCACAAATCCTGGGATCAGTCCCGGTATCACTTTATCTAAGGGGACAGTGTTCTCCCCCTTCATCCATTTACAAAAATTCCAGATGAAAGACATGATATAAATTTAGATGTATTTAGCTAGCCTGCCTGGCTCACCAAGTGTACAATCAAGGAAAAAATAATATAATTGAAAAGTACAGTCAAATAGATGTATAATCAAAAATAAACCAATAAAGAGTTAGGCACAAGAGGAACAAAGAGAAAATAGGTGGAATGCTTACCCGTGCAGAGGGCTCGCAGTAAAGGTCTCCAAAGGAGTGGATCTCTCAGAAGAGATCCTTCCTCCCTGGCAGTCAGCACTTAAATGGGTCTAGGAGAGGTGGAGCCTGGCTCCACCCCTTCCTGCAGCACAGGTGAATTGCTTTCACCTGTGCTCCCAGGGCTGACATATTGTTTGCCTCAGATAACTAATCAAAGGTTCAGTCTGGGATTCAGCAGCTCCCATACACCCATCCCTAATTCCACTTGTTATGCTGTCCTTTTCCCTCAGTTTGACCAGAAGGCATAAGGAAGACAAACTAGACATAGGAACGGGAGATTCCACACTATGAATAAACTTCACAAGCTAAAAGAAAAAAGAAAAAAACACGAAAAAACAAAACAAAACAAAACAAAGAAAAACATCCACACTATTATGTGATGTCACTAATAATGAACTATTTCATTAGCAGGAGGGAAAGAGAGAGAAAAAAAAAACTATTTTAATAATAGATTAGATGTCTCTCGTAAAAAAATAACATCACAATATTTACAGTAGAAAGCAAACCAAAACCTTGAAAATGTTAATGCAACCATAGGTAATCATCAGAAAAACAATGACAGAGACAACTGACACACAAAACTACAAAACCTACTATTTTTTTCTTTTTTTTTTTTTTTCTTCCATTTTGTGTCCTTATGTCTAAGAACTGCATGACTTGAGGTCTTATTCTTGCATGCATCACTATCACTTCAAGTGCTATGAACATCTGTGACAAAAGATCCACTATACATTTTAGCTGAAAGAATGATCTTTTTTTCATAAATATGTCTTCAGTTAATCTAAATAAATGTTGTTATGTGTGTGAGTGAAATTCCAAACAAATGAAGTCAGTAAGAAAAATCTAATCCAAATTATAGATCCATGACTTGCATCTTTCTCTTTATTTACTGTCTGAAACACTCTGTCAGTGTTCCAAGTGGAGGATTTAATTCATTGGCACACATTAAACTGCTACATATGAGCTGAATGCTGTAAGAGCTAACAAGGCATCAGTTAAAGTATTTCAGTGCTAAGTTTTGATCATACCATCAGACCTCCGTTTAATCACAACCTCTTATACCATTTGAACAGTTCTTTACTATTTTACTTTCTCAACTGTTTGAGTCTAAAACTTTAAAGGGAAAAGTTTGTGCATTTAAGTAAAAGATTAAATAAGGTTAATGATATCAAATCGTGTACCACATGAAATGCCATAATTTTAGAGATACTTGAACTTGTTTTAATAATTAGCAAACATTTGTAATTTGCCCTTAATGGATATATAATTTCTTATAGAAAGACATACAGATTTTTTTCTTTTTGAATCAGATTCATTTTCAATCCTGATGTGGCTTTTATTAACGCTTTCTGTTTTTTTTTTGTTTTTTTTTTTTTTTTTTTTTCATTCTCTGATTTTATAATCAAATTTTGTACAAGAGAAAGAGTAATATTATTTTCAAATGTGAGACAAAAACTAGTTCTTTTAGGTGGGCACCAAACTGTGATAAAAGTCGCTTAAAATGAGCTGAATATTATATATATATATATGTCATATTGAAGTTAAATTTCTGTAGTTATTAGTCACAAAGTATTTTTTTCTTCTGTTCACTGTTAGATGGAATTACTAGTCCATTTTCACAATGATGAGGTGGTGATGAGGCTTCATAATACATGATATAATTTCTCACACTTGTTACAAATAGTAAAAGCACACTGAGGTACATCTTGGCCATTAATAGTTGTCTTCTACTCTGTAGTGGTGCCATGTAATTAAAAAACTCAGTGTGTGAAGATTATGAGTTGTATGAAACGGAATTTAAATAAACTAAAATGGTAAGGCAGTTACTTGATGATCATGAATAGTATTGTAAAATGAAAGAAACAAAACAAAACAAAAAAACCACCACCACCACTCTGCTTCCGATCCCCCTAGATTGGTTACTTTATTGTGCCATAAGAAATTAAAGGGCTGTTGACCAACAAGTATAAATAATAATTGTGCTTTCATTTTGATGTTCATTTTGATGATCATTTTTTCATAGTGAAGTGATTTCACAGGTGAAAATAATTCTGTGCTGTTAGAATGAAATTCTCTTTACATTTATTTATACAGTGGTGAAATGTCACACACATAGATAGAAAAAGAAGATATAATTATGAATAGTTTGGACTAATTAAAATGGTATGCTGGATAGCAAAAGATTTGAAAGCCTCAATTATTCCTGCTGCTGAAAATAATCATCTCAGAAGAACAGTACCTATGGTGTTCTCTACATCACAAAATCATATTAAATTGGTACCTATGTATAACCATAGGATGTTTATTAATGATTAACCAATTTGTGTTGCTACCTCAGCCTTTTATTTAACATACTGATAAAAGGACAGAGAAAAATCTGTTCATCTGTCTTCTCTTAGTAACCGATGGATATCAGAGTACAAAAAAAAATTGATCATTATGAAATTTTATTAATTACAAAAGAGAAAAACTACTCTTGTAATCTGGATTTGAGTGATTACCACTAGTAAGTAAATTAAAGTCTTAAGATAAGTCAAATGCTATGAAAAATCTTCTGAAATACATGGTGATAACCAAAATATCAAGTTAAGTTAGAAGTGCAAATTTTCTAAGCCTACTTGGATGCACTAATTGAATGTACACTTAGATTTAATGTGGCCAAAATCAGGATATTTGTTATCTGTTGCTTTTACTTGAACTGGCATATTGGTACTCAGATGTGTTTTGTGGATTTTGTGTTGAGGGACATGATACAGTGAGTACTATTTGTTGTAGGCAGATGGTTGGACTGGATGATCTTGAAGGTCTTTTCCAACCTTGGTGATTCTATGATTCTGTGATACTGTGTTCATTCAAGAGCTGTGTTAATTACTGTTGCATATTCAGAAGGGTGCCCAAATACAGTTTTTATATGATGTTTAGCATCCACTTATAAACTAGATAAGTACTAAAGAAATATTTATTATTATGTCTGTGATATGTTCATAATTTAAGAAGACACATTTTTTTCCACCTTAGGAAAGACTAAACTCATGTGGACTGGAAATATCTTTTAAAATTATAATTGATATTTACTACAGATATTTATAGATTTTATTCTGAAACAGAATAGATTAAAAAAAAAAAAACAGTTTGTAAGCTAAAGCGTTCATGGCAACCTTACAAAGACATGCTGTACAATTTCCTACTATCTAAAACTGAAACAGTCTTAACACTGCCAAATTTTAAGTATGTGATAATAATGGAAGTGTAAACAAATTTAATGCAAGTTTCTTTTCTAGTTTTCCTCACTGAAAGAGTTAATGCTAATATGGTACTGTATGATGCTATTCTAGAAAAAGTTTCTTCAAAGACCATCTGAGATAATATTCAAAGTATGTGAATTCTGTCTCTTTCCTTTGAAAAGCATTTCTCATATTCTAATATAAAGATCTTATCGCAGTAGTAAGGAACAATTCAATGAATGAGATATATTTTCTACTGCAATACATATGCTTGTTATTCATGTGTGGTCTCCTGACATCCCCTTCATCTACTTTGTTCTATATTAAAAAGTAGAATTAAATGAATTATAAATAAGTCAGTGTGATGGGAATCTAATTTGAATGTGGAAAATATTTCAAGAAAATATACAGAAAAAAAATACAGAAATGAAACTTGAGGAAAATGGTAATGTTTTCCTTTTAGTCAAATCCAAGTACTTCCCATTGTTTTCAGTTTTATTCAGAACTTGGTCAGAGACTCTGCTTTCTTTCTGGCTTCTTCATTCTCTTGTTTTCCTTTTGTTGAGATTAGGTCAAAACGTCTTACAAATAAGCTCTAGTGCCAGCAAGAAACATAATTTAGTAAATATCTAATGCAGTAGTTCAGTGTCTGCCTTCTAGGTACAGAATTTACTGTTAGATTTAACAAAGGAAATGAAGGATCCTTTTACAATTTATCTGAATTTCATTTTAATTTTTAGACATTAATTCAATGACCAGTTGATGGAGCATGAGATAGTTATTGTTCAAATTTAACAGTTTGGAAATGGAGCATCTAACAAGTATTTGGAAAAACTCCAAAGTCACCTAAAACCAAAGCTCAGTAAGTATTTTCAAATATTTAGGAGGCAAAACTAGATTTTAAATGACATATAAGATTTCTATACTATTTGTCATTAACTTCTTTTGGAAGTTACATTAATACTAATAACAAATAGTAATGCACCTAATAACACATAATAATACAATTGTGCAAAACAAAACAAAACAATAATTTAAATTATACAAAATTCTTGGGAGGCATCTTTTATAGAATTCATATATCTGTATTTCAAGTCAGTTAATGATAATACTTTTAATATAATTCGATAGCAAGAACAGTCTGGAGCATAGTGTTTTCTATGTTCTGTCAATATTTCTCTTTTCTCCCTGTTTCTGCTCCTCCCCTGATTTTAACACTCTACCCTTCAGTTTGAACACTCATGTAAGTGATTTTCTCTCTCTGCTGTGCTGAGAAGTAGTATGTCACTGCTACAAGACAGTACAGAAAGAACCAGCAGGTCTGCCAGCAGTAATACCAGATAATATAAGCAACATTTCCTTTCTGCTCTCCATCATACATTCTGCTTCTATACATTTGTGATATATCACCTGAATCTGCCTTGTCTTACTCAGTTCATTTCCATTCTTTCTCTTGTCCTGTAATACTCTTTTGGATGAGTGACAGTGGAAGAAACATTCTGTGGCATATAGTGATTGGATGTCTTCCCTATATTGATAGTGGCATGCATACCTTGGATACGTGTCTTTGGAAATCAGTGCAAGTTGTCATGAATGAAGAAATTCTGTAGTCTGTGGATGTCTACTGTCTCTGTGCTTTTATTTTCATATATGTTACAAATCTGCTAAAATCGTATTTTATTCGGTGAAGAATGAAAGTCTTCATGTGTATTATATCTCAGAAAACTTTTCCATAAGTCCTTATAGTAATTTCAGGAAAAGCTCTGATGAGTTTATATTTTTAACTTTTGGAGCTTTATAAACACATGCATTTTTAGAAACCTAAAAACATAGTGACTCACTGTAGAACTTGAGGCCTATGTCAAAACACAAATAGAGCATCTTATTAAAGTTCTTGAATCTAAAATATTTGTCAGATTTTTTTAATTATTATTATTCTGTTCTAATTCAGTTTTGTTTGGTAATTATAAAGGGGGTTCAGTTTTTGAGGGGGAAAGTATTCTGAAATACTTTTTTTGTAGGCTTTGCAAACAGGTAAATTAATTGTGAGAGTCAAAGACTGGGGAAACGTTCTGTGATAGACTGTTTGCAATTTCCAATTCACATAATTCTTGGCTTACATTTCTTCAAAAATTGTTTAATAATTGAAATCATTCTCCTGTAAAAAATGTAAACAAAAGGTAAAGCTATTCTTGCAAATGTGATGGAATACTAAAAAAATAATTATCCAAAAGTGATTTTAGAAACAGCTGCCTATTCTCTTTTTCCTTTGTGTTGTGAAATCATAGATTCCTTAAAGTTGGGTGAGATCATCTAGTCCAACCATAGACCCATGATCATCATGCCCAATAAATCATGTTCCTAAGCACCACCTCTGAAACTTTCTTAAACAGCTCTAGGGACAGTGACTCCACCACTTCCCTGGGGAGATTGTACCAATGTATTGCAACTCTTTCTGAGAAAAAATTCATCCTAATATCCAGTCTGAACCTCCCCTGGCACAACTGAAGGCCATTACCTCTCATCCTATCTCTAGTTACTTGACAAGAAAGGTAATTTCTTGGACATTAATCCCCACCACGGTACAACCACCCACAGGTACTTGTGTGCAACGATACAGCTTCAGAAAAATATACAAAGCAGTTGTTGAGAATATGTGCAAATGGTTCTATATTGGAGAGAAAATTAATTATTTGGACTCATGCTGTAACGAAAAACTGTGTATTTTGGTAACAACAAATGTAAAGTCAAACAGGTAAGAATGAAAAATACAGTTCAGAATAGACTAGTGTCTCCCACTATATTTTGATCCATAAACAAAGACAAAGTAAATGTATCAAGGCAACTTAAACATGCATATACAGGCCTATTGAGGTTTATATGCAGTGTAAATCTAATCCATTAAAGAAATGTTTGTTGGCAAACTGGAGAAAGCATTAGGAGGTGAAAAAATGTAGATTTATGCTGAAGAAATGCTTACTAATGTTTTTTTGTTTTTTGTTTTTTGTTTTTTTTTTTTTTTTAATTAAGTTGGTTTATAAAGATTACTGAAAACTTAAGACAGCTAATGTAGATGTTCTTTTATGTACAGAAGAAAGTAGCTGCGATAGACAACTTTGCTTAATAAGTTTAAGGAGAATTTAACAGTAGACAAAGAATCACAGAATCATCTGGGTTGGAAAAAACTCCAAGATCATCCAGTCCAACCATACAGCTATCATGAATATTTCCCTGCTAAACTATATTCCTTAGTACAACATCTAAATGTTTATTGAACACCTCCAGGGACAATGACTCAATCATTTCCCTGTGGAGACTGTACCAGCATCTGACCATTTTCTTGAAGAAGAAAATTTTCCTAACATCCAAACTGAAATTACCCTTGTCCAGCGTGAGGCCATTCCCTTTAATCTTATTCCTTCCTACTTGAGAGAAGAGGCCAACCTTCAGTTCACCACAACCTCCATTCAGGTAGTTGCAGAGAGCGATAAGGTTTCTTGCCCTTCTTTGAATCTGTTCTATCACCTCAGCGTCCCTTCTGTATTGAGGTGCCCAAAACTGAACACAGTACTTGAGGTGGGACCTCACCAGTGCTGAATACAGGTATAGGATTACTTTCCTAGTCATGCTCACCACACCATTCCTGATACAAGCCAGGATGCCATTGGCCTTCTTGATCCCCTGGTCACACTGCTGGCTCATATTCAGCCAAAGTGCATCAGTAATGAGGATCACATTAACCAGCTTCCTCAGTACCCTCAATTGGATCCCATCCAGCCCCATAGACTTATGACAACCTAACTGCAGTAGCACATAGCTAACTGTTTTGTCCTAAATTGTGGAGGGTTTATTCTGCTCTTCATCCAATAAAGACTGGAAATTGTCCATGGCTCTCCTTTTGTTGTCAGTGCATTTGTAAAACCATTTTTTGTTATCTTTTTCATCTATTTATGTATATATTTATCTTGTAAATTGTCATCATGTTAAAAAAATAATTTAGCATTTACAAAATGTGCAGTATTTAAACAAGTCTCTGAATAGCAGAAATTAATATTAGCTTCTGAGTCCTTGTCTGATGTCTAGATGTTTAGAAAAAGATTGCTGAATTAAAAGTTAAATGTTACTTGAGATCTGACTTTTAGATTGTAAAGTAAGGATTCCCTTCTGTACAATTTCCTTGGTTTTAAGCTTGTGGTTTCACTGTTTTAGTAATATTTCAGTTACCATTGAGTCTTTTCATGTAAAATTCATACCCCTGCTACTCCTCCTCTACACATCATAAGAAAAAGAAAAGTCATGAATTTTTTTGTGTGTGTGTTTGTAAGGCCCTTTTACACAAATTCCCAGGGCTTTCTACCTGATGATTCTATGGAAAGCTTCTTTATATTCTTTCTGCTTCAAAACCTTTTTTTTACTGTTTTTGTTCCCCTCTCTCTCTCCAATGAGGCAGCTTATCATGCCTGTTAAAATATTTTTTTATATGTACACTGTTTCCACGTAATTATCTTATTTTCATCCTTCTTCTCATTCCCCTCGTTCCCTCATTTCACAGCTCTAGAACTGAAAGCTAGGTTTAGATGTGAAGTGCTCAGGTTGGTGTCCTACAAATTTGTAAAAATGTTGTCTTCTGAACTATTGAAAATAGAGGTAACTAAATTATCAATTATTTTCTGTTATTTAGTAATGTGCTTATAGTGTTACTATGTTGGTGCTTATGGAAGTGCTAACTTGTGCTTATTAATAATCCCAAGAGTATAGTAAAACTCTCTGAATGAAAACACTCATTGTAAATGGTTTGAATTAAATTATCATTCATAAGAGATATTTGGCATAACAGCATTTCATAAACCTCACATCAAAAGATAGCCTAACCCTCAATTATAATGTAAAACTGCTGATTGATGATTTAAAAGTTGCATGTCCTTCCTTTAGCTCAGATTTTCACTGCTTTTTTTCCCACAGTTGTTAGCACTATTCTCCTTGCTTGTGGTGGAGATCATTATTTGCACAAGTCTTTAAAAAATCCTATGGAGGCATGTATTCTCTTCACCTTTAATAATTTTAGTGGACAAAAATGTTAAAAAAATTCTGTTTCTGATTTTTTGCAAGGGTTTAAAAGTTACAAAGATGTCTCTCTACATCTGAATGCTGAAGAAATATGAAGTCTAGATTCACTGTTTTTTCTCAACTTTTTAATAAGGTTGGCAAGAATGGGAGCTATAGTGTATACTAATGATATACAGGAAAGGAAATTAACTTGACAGCTTTGTTTGAATGCTTAAATACAAATTTACTTCTCTTCCACAGGAGACTTCCATAGCAATTGTGTTTGCAATGCTCTATTTTGATTATCATTACAGATTTAAATGAAAACAGAAAAATGATTAGCTAAAAGCTTTTCAGGAGGCTGGAGCAGAGAAAGTGGTAACTTCACCTTCTCAGTGCTCTCCATTACCATGGCACCCACCTTACTCAGAAGCAGATCCACATTTTCCCTAGCTTTCCTTTGGCTACTCACATACTTAAAGAAGTCTTTCTTGTTGTCATTGACCTCCATTGCTAGATTTAATTCCAAGTGAGATGTAGCCTTCTTGTACTGACAGTGCTCCTGTATTCCTCTCAAGTGACTCTTTTACACGTTCCGTAGACTTTCTTCTTCCATATGAGCTTTTTGATGAGCTCTTTACTCATTCATGCCAGTCTCCTGCCGCTTTTGCCTGATTTCTTAATCTTGAAGATGCACTGATCTTGAGCTTAGCAGAAGTGGTGCTTGAGTGTCATAGAATCATAGAATGGTTTGATTTTGAAAGGGACTTTTAAGATTACCTAGTTCCAACCCCCCCTTCTAAGGGACATCTCCCTTTAGAACCGGCTGCTCAGAGCCCCACCCACACTAGCCTTGAATGCTTCCAGGGAGGGGACATCCACAACCTCTCTAGGCAACCTGTTCCAGTGTCTCACCACCCTCACAGTGAAGAGTTTCTTTGTGATATCTAGTCTAAATCTACCCTCTTCCAGTTTGAAGCCATTTCCCCTCATTGTGTCACTACCTGCCCTTCTAAAAAGTCCCTTCCCATCTTTCCTGCAAGCCTCCTTTCAAGTACTGGAAGGCCACTATGAAGTCCTCCCTGAAGCCTAACTTAACCATCTAACTTAACTACCTCATGGTCATTGCATCTGAGGCTGCTCCCAGTCTTCACATGGCCAACAAGTCCTTCCTTGTTTGTAAGAACAAGGATTTTTGATTATTTGATTCTTCAACATCAGAAAATTATCTTCCATGCAGTGCAGGAACCCCCTGAAATATGCATGTCTGGCAGGATTGCGTTTCCATTAAATATCAGAGTGGTGGAAGTCCCTCATAAGAACCAGGGTCTGTGATTCTGAGGCTACTTCCAGAACTCTGTGGAAGGCCTCATCAACTTCCTCCTCCTGATCAGGCTGTCTTCAGTAAACATGCAGTGGTGTCACCCATATTAACCTGCTCCTTAGTTTTCATCCAGAAGCTCTCCAATTTGTCTTTCATCTCTAGGCAGAGCTCAAACATTCCAGTTGTTCTTTTACATTAAAAGCAATTTCACTGCCTTGCTTTGCTGACCTATCTTTCCTATTGTTTGCTGGGATATTCTAAGTACATCTTAACAGGGCAGTCAGGGCAAATACTTTTCTCCTATGAAGGATTCGTATAAAAATGCATAGGGTCAGAACTGCAGAGCAGATGCAATTGTCTTTCATCCTTTAGAGACATAATGCACATGAGAAAATTACAGTAGCTACAGCAGACTGGCCAGCGGTAATACTATTATCATCTGAGCCCAAAGACTTCATGTGAATAATGGAACTTCTCATCCAGAAAACTTTTTTAGAATTAATTAAATATCCATCAAATTCTTCATTTTTAATGTTGAGTTAGGACCTGGGAAGAAATACCAGGAAAACTACTGCATTGTTTGTTTAACTTACTGTTACAGGTGTATAAGAAATAAAAACAAGTTCTTCATTGACTAGAAAAATCCACGAATACAGATTTGTTCGCTATACTTTCATTTGTGGCCAAAGAACAGTACTTGTTCATGCCTGGCAGAGTTTCATTTTGTAGAAATAATTAAATATCAGTTGAAGTACAGCTTGGACAGAATTAGTGTATCTTTCAAGATTTTTTTTTTAAAGAGATACATCATTTTTCAAATGCCATTTATTTTTCTCAGATTTGATTAAGAAAAATGAAATATTTTAAGGATATACTTTCAAATCTATTATTTATAAATGGTTTTTAAAAATCAAGCTACTTATGAAGGGCTAAGGAACATTTCTTGGACTGAAGAAGACTTAAAATATTTGCTGTTTCTATGTTCTAGATGTATTGAGATATTTTTCGGATGCATTCCAGAGTCAGTTAGAGGTTGCATCTGCGGATCTACGAAGATGAGGTAGTTAAGTAGTCAATTAAAAAAAAAAAAAAATTAATAGTAAGCTGACTCTTATTGGAATGCATCAACTGACAATTTAACTGACTTAGAGAAATGTTAATATATTTTGAGAACTGTTAACTGCTTCCCTCTTTATATGAGGATTTTTCTTCTCGATTTTTCTGCCACTAAGATATTTATTTACAGGTGCATGTATGAGATTTTTAAGCAAAAGGGTATGTGATGATTACCACTGTTTTGTACATCTCACTGTTATTTGGATGTGCTGAGAGTCTGAGGTTAGAACAGGTTTAACAAAAGACCCTTTTGCTGAATGAGGATTAGGGCTTATCCAGTAGGTATCTGTCCCTTTTGAAATCTGAGGAGGAAAGTAGCTACTGGAGATTCAATGATAACTTCTTTCCTCATTTTCATTATGTCAGCAGAAAGCTGTATTTTGCATTTGTTTCCAATGAACATTCTATAAGACAGTTTTGAGTGCAGTCAGGTAATCAAGTTGTCAAGCCTTGGAGATACAGGTTAGAAGAGGCTAGTGAGCCTTGAACTTCAGTAGGAGATAGTAGAATGTTAGGCAGTAGAACTTGAGTGATGGGAAAGGAGATGGAGATAAACAGATATTCCACCTTTCCACACTGCAACCCATAGGTGAATCACAGGGCTGAGACACAATATGTCTGGGCTCTCAGTTTCTGTATTGCTAACATTATCAGTGCCTTAAAAATAATGAATGGGTGGTGTTGAGTAGGAAAAACTCAGTGGAAATACTGAGTTGTAAGTATGTTGTAGTAGCTGGTCTACCAAACGAGCACAAAGATAATATTTCTTCCAGATCATGATAACAATGTATGTATTTTGAACTAAGTTAAAAATGCACACATATCACAAAATAGTTTTCAGGTTAAAAGAAATATGAAGCTTTGTTATTTTTTTATGAAACTGACAATAGGTACATATATAAATGAAACATTTTTAATTGTCTTGGAGGGGTGGGGGGGGAGAGGGAGTGAGAGAGAAAGGGAGAGGAGTAATCTTAGGTATTGAAACACTTTATTGGTAAGATGTTCTTTGCCTATACATACATGAATAAAATTGACATAAATATTTGGAAATATATGTTTTTGTTAGATAAGATGCTTTTTGAACTTTTATTTCTTTAAGTGGGTGTATTTTTCTTTATAACAGCTTGACTTTTATGAGGTGCTTTATTATGAAGATCTGTACTGAAGTTCTTGATGACTTGGAATGGGCAGGGATTGTGGGGAAAATGTGAGCACACTTTTTTCACCTGTGTGTAGATTATGTAGATTTGAAGGTAATCGTGGAGAAGTATTTTTTGAATCACAGAATGACAGAATGACTTGTGTTGGAAAGGACCCCAAGGATCATCAAGTTCCAACCTCCCTATTTCCTATTTATCCTTACCAGAGATCCAATTGGAATTTTTTTTTTTTCCATTATTTTAACTTTAAAATACATAATCTGACTAAGACATAAGGAAATAAAGTACCATTTCACTTCTTAATACAGAAGTGGCTTTTATATCCAGAGTTCTTACAGTCCACTTAGTCATGCATGGCACTGGGTAAGTTTAATTAGAAAATTAAGATAGAGATTGTTTTTACTATCATAAAGTACCATTTTTAGCTGAATGAATAACCTGACTTCAATGACCACTGCAGGTTCAACAGTGTAATTATGCTTAATAGATATCTTCTGAAGAATGGCATATAGAGCACATAAAATTTTGTGACATTGTTGCATATTTGCATGTAAGAATAAGACTTTGCTAGGATTTGTACTGTGTTATTAAACTCTGTATAAATCATAATTACAGTTCTACCTCTTGAATTTTGAGCAGTCTGTGATATTCTTATCAGAACCACAGCTAAATCATACCAACTGTAGACAGTGATTAATTTATTGAGCACTGAAGGAACAGCATGCATGAAAGAAGAACACAGCAAGGACAAAGGCAAACAAAATGATGATTGTAATGAGGCTGGATTCCCATGGGGGACAGCATCTAAAGAACACTTCATTAAATCTGTAACATTCAGTATGAATGTTACCGATCATATTGTTATTGGGGTTTTTTGTTTTTGTTTTTGTTATTAATTCTAATAGGGTGTTAAATTCATTCCATTCTTACTGGATCCTGAATGTTGAATTAAAATGCAAATCAAGTAAGTGTTATGTCCAGAAAAAAAAATGAAATAAAATCAGGCTTGATCACAGAAACAGTGAAAGTTAATTGGTGATATCGGGAATAAGAAAATACAGCTAACAGTAATTCAGTTTGAGTTACCAAACTCACAGTAATTTTTGTATTCTCTGTAAGGTAATGACAGTTTGTGATTTAAAGGTTGCAGTTACACCTCTTGATATATACGGAGGACACATACAGTAATAACTAGCAGCTGAATGTTTCTGTTTGAACAATAGCACTTACACTGCCTTTGTTTTGAGGAAATTTATTACAAATTGCTGCATATTCTACCCATTGGTAAAAATAAAATTAAATACATATATTATGAAAGTAATTGATAGAATCAGGACAGTTTACAGTAGAAGAGTTGTGAGGATACTCACTGCATATAAATACTTCACCAAAATTCAGGGAGCCATTATGTTTTTCCTTAACCACAATTAATTTAATTGGATTAGAACTGAAGAAACCTAAAAATATATTTAGTACACATAGTGATTTATTTTTTACAAAGGCTAAATCAAGCTAGAGTTTTTTTACTAAACTATAGCATAAATTAAACTTGTGTGATTGTGACAACATTCACTGTTGAACACTGCTGGAATTTTCAGACATCCTATCTGAATCTTCATGTTAGAGAGAGTAATTCATGCCATAAACTATGTTACGGTAGTTGAAGAATACACATTCCTTAGTATGTCGTTTGGCTAAAGATTTGATAATGTATGCATGTGCAATTTTGTTGTCATAGTATCTAAATTAAATCTTATCTTCTAAAAGATATTTGCTTTTATTTTTATTTCAACATGAGCCTATGTCAATCTTATGAGGTTATTTTTACTTAAGACCATTACATTTTGTTCCTGAAGCTTACTAGCATTGAAAATGTTTGTGTGTGTGTGTTCCTTATAGTATCATGACCACTGCTACTATGATAAAACTATGGTTAGTCATCCTTCTTAGTGAAATGTGATATATCTAATAAATTATTTCATTGCTTCACAAGTACGTTCTGAAAGAAATGTTTCTCGTTGTACCTCTGATTGCACTAATTATAAATGGTTAACTAAGATATTTGTTTTCTTCACATAAATAAATTGCATTAAGGGACATACTAACATAATCCACAGATTTTATAGAGATAACTGTATGTAGCTATGAGTCATTTGTAATGTTCATTTTCTGCCCGTGTGGTTATGTTTAAGTTTGTAGAGGAAGGACATTTTCTCTGCGTAACAACTCTTGTCCAGCTCAGTGTGTCTTAGAAGAGTTATTATTTTTACTTTATAGAGCATATATATATATATATATATATACACGGAGGTGACTATAGATAGAACTGAAACATAAATTTAAAAAGTTGATTATAATTCACTGTCAGAATTGTTTTGTCTATGTTATTTTTTCATCAGATGTTAACAAATCTCAGCAGTGAAGAAATATTGAAAAATTGGAAAAACTGTTGGAATTGGAAAAAGTGCCTTTTATCTATTTAATCTAGGCAGTTACATAAATTTAGTGAGTTTTATTTTGGTTTAGGACAATGATAGTGTTAATATTTCAGGTGCCAGTAGAAGGGGATATTTAGCTGTGAAAAAAAGAAATAAAAGCATTACATTCCTGAATAATAGAAATATTCTACAATCTAAAATTTGGATTGTAATACATCTAAGCTAGAGAAATAAAATAGGAAACTAGATGGAGTTTTTCATTTTGAACAGATTTTTGTTGTTTTTTTCCTTCTTCAAGTGGGTAATGTTTTCTCTAAATGTGCAATAAAGTGGCCCATAGGAAGCAAGCTTCTTATGTTTTAATAAGATAAGTACTATTATAAAAGAGCTATTCATAGATTTACTCTAAATCTGACTGAATGTTAAGAAATATTGTTACTAAATCACGGACAGCTTTTAGCATATAGTTTTCTTGTAGGCTTGGTTTCACAAGTAGAGGAGGGAGGCTTAAATGGTAGGATCTGCATTTTTTAATAACTTCTGCATAGTATTTTATCACTCTTTTGAAACACACGGATTTAACACTCAAACACACATCAGACTCTCATTCCTCTGTGAAGTAGTGAGCTCAGTGTAGCTCTGAGCGAATGCAGATGTTCAACACAGAGCATGAAGTCAAAGCATAAATTCTTATCTTAAGTGTTATGCTTATTTGGTAATTTTTAATACACAGGATGATTTTGTGCAGAATTGAGATAGATAACATATATATTATTTAATCATTAAGTCTTTAGACTGGACTGCAGTGGGGTTATTAACATAAAATAACATCATATACAGAGATCCTGATTGAAATTAATGGGCCCATGTAAAAAAAAAAAGGCATTCATTTCACTGTAGTTGGAATCTGTTCAGAATGTAGAAAGACACATATTTTCATTGCTGACACTTTATCTTTCAAAAATAGCTATCTAGCATGATTCTTAAATTAAATACAGTGGTTGCTTAAAAATACAAAAAATATTTTTGTTTGTGTCATATAACTAACTTGTCACAGTGTCTGTGACAATCAGTCTGTCTCTAGTTGTCTTCAATGGAAAATGTATATATTAGTCAACGCTTTAAAAACTTGTGGATGATGTGCATTTGGGCAGTGTTTCAGTAGGGTCTTCCTCCTTCCTCAGTTGAAATGCAGCTGAACTGGTACTGTCAAAAAAGAAAGTACCTAATGTGCCATGCATATCAAATAATGTTAGATGTTTATAATTTTTTGAATTTGATTTTAAGAGGAAGTTTCTGTCTCTTCTATGGCCAAAAATTCAGAAAACAGAAATATTGTACATTTCTCTGTGGGCCATATTAGAAGTTGCTAGGTTCAAATATGTATTACCACCTTCTTACAAATCTTAAAAATTAATGTGCTGAAATAAATTAAAAATAATAATAAAAAAAAAACTGATGCATACAAAGCTTTCTGTACCATCTTTTTCATGTTATTTAGAAATTGCTTTGTTAAAGTTCTTAAAAAAAAACAAAACCACCTTTTTTATTAACACACTGTTAACAAGAAGAATCTACAAAATTGTAGGTTTGTTGTTTGTTTGTTTTTTGTGAATATTTCTAATATATTAATCTCTGCATCACAAATTCAAGCAGCATAAACTGTGTTCTGTTAATTTCCATGGTAGTCATGGAAATTTAATTTGCATTTTTAATTAAAATAACTAGAAGCTCTTTCCATTTGAATAAGTTTTGAAATTATAAGTATGTAAGCAAGCTAATAAATATTTTCTTCCTGTGACCAAGCCCCAAAACTGCACCTGGGCAACAATGGGAGTTGATTTTTCTTTTAATTTGATTTATGTGGTTATTAAATACGGGTTTTTAAATATATTTTATAGTCTCTGATAAAATCGGTCTTGTACAGGTAATACATTTTTGATGGAATCTCCAAAAGAACATCATAACCAATGTTAGTTCACAGAATCAAATTAAAACCAAAACCCTCAGGAACAAGTTCTACAAAGAAAAACATATATATAACAAATATCTCTGAAATTTTAGATTTTTCTAGTTCAACTGCTTAAACCATTGCTTAAACCACATGCAATGTTATTTAATTTTTTGGAATTTATGTTCAATTCAGATTAGGGTGGGGTTTTTTTTGTTTGTTAGTTTGTTTTTCTGTAATTGCCTCACTGACAAATGATGAAAAGTTTAATGAAAATTCAATTATATAAAGTACTTCAGTCTCATGCGGCTTAATTATAGTGTCCATATTCTAATAAAATTATTTTCAAGCCTGAGAGGAGCTCATTAAAATTAGGAAGCCATCAAGTAAATTCATTACAAAAAAAAAGTTACTTTAGAGATTTTTATGTTAAATTTGCTAGCTCTAAGAAATTAAGAAAACAGACAAATAAAAACCTGAAAGAGGCAGAAGACACAGTAAAGATTCTGTCCTTCGGAAATTACGGTTGTGATTCTGAGGGAGCTGGCAGAGGTGATTGCTGAACCGCTCTCTATCATCTTTGAGAGGTCTTGGAGAATGGGGGAGGTGCCTGAAGACTGGAGGATAGCCATTGTCACTCCGGTCTTCAAAAAGGGCAAGAAGGAAGATCCAGGTAATTACAGGCCAGTCAGCCTCACCTCTGTCCCTGGAAAGGTGATGGAACAGATTGTGCTGGATGCCATCTCCAGACAACTGGAAGAAAAGGAGGGTATCAGGAGTAGTCAGCACGGGTTCAGCAGGGGGAGGTCGTGCTTGACCAACCTGGTAGCCTTCTATGATGTTGTCACTGGCTGGGTGGATGGGGGGAGAGCAGTGGATGTAGTCTACCTTGATTTCAGCAAGGCATTTGACACTGTCTCCCACGACATCCTTATAACGAAGCTGAGGAAGTGAGGGATAGATGAGTGGACAGTGAGGTGGGTTGAGAACTGGCTGACTGACAGAGCACAGAGGGTTGTCATTGGCGGTACAGAGTCTGGTTGGAGATCTGTAACCAGCGGTGTTCCCCAGGGGTCGGTGCTGGGTCTGGTCCTGTTCAACATCTTCATCAGTGACCTTGATGAGGGGATAGTGGCCACCCTCAGCAAGTTTGCTGATGATACGAAGTTGGGAGGATTGGCTGACACGCCCGAAGGCTGTGCTGCCATTCAGTGAGACCTGGACAGGCTGGAGAGTTGGGCAGTAAGAAACCAGATGAAGTTTAACAAAAGCAAGTGTAGAGTCTTGCACCTAGGGAGGAATAATTGCATGCACCGGTACAGGTTGGGGGATGACCTGCTGGAGAGGAGCTCTGCGGAGAGGGACCTGGGTGTCCTGGTGGATGACAGGTTGGCCATGAGCCAGCAGTGTGCACTTGTGTCCAAAAAGGCCAATGGCATTCTGGGGTGCATTAAAAAGAGCGTGGCCAGCAGGTCGAGGGAGGTGATCCTCCCCCTCTACTCTGCCCTGGTAAGGCCTCATCTGGAGTACTGTGTCCAGTTCTGGGCTCCTCAGTACAAAAAAGACAGGGATGTCTTGGAAAGAGTCCAGCGGAGGGCCACAAAGATGGTGAAGGGCCTGGAGCATCTCCCCTGTGAAGAAAGGCTAAGTGATCTGGGTCTGTTTAGCCTTGAGAAGAGAAGACTGAGAGGGGACCTGATCCAGGTCTATAAATATCTAAGGTGTGGGGGGCAAAGTGGCGAGGCCAGACTGTTTTCAGCTGTGTGCGGAGACAGGACAAGGGGAAATGGCCAGAAGCTGGAGCATAGGAAGTTCCGGACCAATATGTGCAAGAACTTCTTTACGGTGAGGGTGATGGAGCACAGGAACAGGCTGCCCAGGGAGGTTGTGGAGTCTCCTTCTCTGGAGATATTCAAGACCCGCCTGGATGCCTACCTGTGTGACCTGGTGTAGGGATCCTGCTTTGGCAGGGGGGTTGGACTCGATGATCTCTGGAGGTCCCTTCCAACCCCTACGATTCTGTGATTCTGTGATTCTGTGATTCTGCTAAAAGCAATTGAAATGCCAGCTAGAGATCAAAGCTAGAAACATTGTTTTGTGTATGGAAGCCTTGTTTGTCCGTTTGGTTGGTTTGGGCTACTATAAATGCACACCAGCTTGTTAGAAGGAGGCTTTATTTAAATAGTGTTTGATTTTCCAGTACTTCTTATTGTTTTTATTAATGCCTGAATAACTGAATTGATATATTTTCTAGTGTCTGTAGCAAATTTTGCTTAATAAAACTTGCAGTAGGTTTAGCTCTTCAG
>JAPSGF010000123.1:240831-275079 GCA_035772895.1 Perdix hodgsoniae | reverse complement strand
GGGAGGAAGGGGCATTTATGCCTGTAAGGTTTATGACTGTAAAGGTTACTTTGTGAATGGGGCTGCTCTGTCATCAGATGAGAAATATATAGACTATGAAGTGCTGTTTTTTGTTACCTCCTCTGCTTCATTTATTGAGTAAATATTAGTAGAATTAGGAGAAATGTGATTTCTAATTGACTGTACTCTCACTTAAAAGCATAAATGTTTAATGCATTTAATGGAGAGTATATTAAACTTAACCACTGCTTCAGTTTTATGCTGAATTAGTAATCAACAGAAATAAGGCTTTTTTTCTAACTTCTTTTGAAGATAACAGAACAGCGTGCTGCAAAGTGTAGTGTTGCTTTTCAATGAGAAAGTATCCACCTGAAACTAACTGAGACTATTTAAGTCTGGGCAAAACTTCTCTGTCTCATATCTACCCTTTACTTAAAATTATTTACAGCTATTCAAGACTTTTCATCCTGCCTTATCTATTTTACAGCTTGTAGGCTGTGCTTTTGTTCTTGATGGAGCTGAACAAGAAAATAATGAATGCTGTACAGCAAGGAAAGACATACGGGCTTTTGGCCATATATACTTAGAGCTTAAAAATATGTAACTTAGCATAGTATCTTATTTTTCACAAAAGGGATTGAACTATTTAACCCAGTCTGATTTCAAAAATTAAAGCAAACAAGCTTTTGTTGTCTGCAAAAATGTGTAGTGGAAAGCTGTCAGTTTTTGTTTTCTGTCATTTTCTAATATACAGCAGTAAACTGGATGAGCTGTTGAATACATTACACACCATCCTTCTGTTGTATTAATATTAAAGAGTGAGCTTGTCACCTGTAACATCATCTGATATATTCTCACCACTAAAGCTTAAAGTTAGTGGAATATGAGAAGATAAGAATGCAACAATAGACACTTATAATATGTGGTGGAGACAGTTTGTCTCGCTTTGCTGGCTAGTCACATAACTTATGTCTCTGTTGCTGACAGTGTCACAGATACAAAGGATACTAGAAATTTTCATAGATGAGTTATTCAAGGAAGCAATTTTTCACATATTACAATATGAGATGAAAACTGCTAAGAATTGAATTAATTTGAAGATAAATGATTTATCATAAGTTTCAAAATAATGAAAACAGCTTTTAATTATATTTTCATGTTGAAAAAAGAAAATAAATAAAGTGACCTCAAATTTGGGAAATGTAGAATGGCTAGTTAATGTTTGGAGTGATGAGGAAATGATAGAATTATTTTGTGTAGAGGATAGGACAGCATGAAATAAATGGTAATGGATGTTGTGTAGAAAAATGTGTGCAACAGAGAAGGGTTTAGTAAGGAGTGAGTGAGAAAGAAGGCAAGCCAGTAATTGAAGCTAAAGTCAGACCTAGATCATGAATAAGTGCTGAAGGGAAGGGAAGAGTTTGAGTAGGCGTTGTAGATGGGATTGTGTACAGGACTGGTAAAGGGACATAGAATTAGTGGAGGTGGTAAGGCAAGAGCAGGATCTGAAGGAGATGGATAGAAAGGAAATATAAAAACTCTGTTCTGCATAACCTGAAAATAAAATCAAGTTTCTTAGTGTCAAGAATTCCTTTGCTTTATAAAAAATAACTTCTAAATGCAGTAGCAAAATGGTTGCCTGACAGGCATACTAACTTAATTGTCTACGAATTATGTTCCTGCTGCTTCTGCACATCAACAGAAATGTGCTAATGTCTTGGTATGAGTAAAAATATGTATTACACTGAAGTATTTATTTTTCTAACAGGAAAAAGAACAATAACAACAGAATTAGGAAATGGTAGAATCAAAGGTATTATTGTAAATTCGTATTTTGCTTATCTGCATTCTTGATAATTACACCGATTATTTTTTTTTCTCCTGATTCTCTGCCTTTTATAGACCAGACATTTTTCAATTAGCCCTTTGTACCTTCCATTCTTTTTGGAAGTCATTCAGTGAAAGGATCAGGGTCTTGAAGAAAATAAAAGCTTAAGGAAGCCTTTGAAAAGGGTGTAGAAAATGGGGACGATGACTAGGGTATTAAGCAGAGTATAAAAAGCTGATTGAGTTATGTATTTATCACATCTGGAAGTCTTTTGAAAATGTGCAGAATCATCCAGAACAGTGTTAATTTTGCCACTAAAATAGAACTGTGGTTTAAATAAATATTTTACAGCAGACTTGATATGTTGTAGGCCCTTCAGGGATGAAGATCAATGATAGTTATTCATAAACATGAGAATAAGCACTTATGGGATCCTTCGGATGTTAAAATTTGAGGTTAAAAAAATGAACTTCTGAAGAGCTCAAGTATGCAGTGTGCCTAGATTCAATACTGACCTGACAGGTATAGAAAATGTAGATTCCATTTATAAGCTTGTTGCTTCTAACATCAATAACATTTGTCATTATGCACTTCAGCTTTTTTGTACATCTTTAATGTTTCTAGAATGTAAATGTTTATGATATACTACAATAAGCCGAAATAGTTTTGTATATATAGTATGAAAAATAAAAATTTTGAAGTGTCAAATGCTGTATTCCCATCAGCTAGAGTAATAATTCTGTGATTATGTTGAAGTTCTTGTTCCTCTGGTAAGCAGAATATGAAATGATTCAAAGTCAAGCAGTTATGTTGAGAGGGAGACTGATACATAAAATGTAAGGATGGTCAGTATGTGAGAAAAATTTTCTTGAAAAGCCGTAATGAAAACCTGTATGTACGTGTTTCTAGTAGCATTATGTTTTAATTGGCTGATGGCTCAACAAGAGCTGGTAATGTGTACTTGCAGTACAGAATGCCAACTGTATCCCAGGTTGCATCAAGAGAAAGATGACCAGCATATTAAGGGACGTGATTCTGTCTCTCCACTCTGCTCTTGTGAGACTCAACCTGGAGTTAAGGGGTAACCAACACAGAGAATGGCACTGAGCTGTTGGAGCAGATCCAGAGGAGGGCCACAGAGATGATCAGAGGGCTGGAGCACCTCCACTATGGGGACAGGCTGACAGAGTTGAGGCTCTTCTGTCTGCAGAAGATAAGGCTTCAGGGAGGACTTCATAGTGGCCTTCCAGTACTTGAAAGGAGGCTTGCAGGAAAGATGGGAAGGGACTTTTTAGAAGGGCAGGTAGTGACACAATGAGGGGAAATGGCTTCAAACTGGAAGAGGGTAGATTTAGACTCGATATCACAAAGAAACTCTTTACTGTGAGGGTGGTGAGACACTGGAACAGACTGCCTAGAGAAGTTGTGGGTGCCCCCTCCCTGGAAGCGTTCAAGGCTAGTGTGGATGGGGCTTTGAACAACCTGGTCTAAAGGGAGGTGTCCCTGTCTATAGCAGGGAGATTGGAATTAGATGATCTTAAAAGTCCCTTACAACTCAAACCATTCTATGATTCTATGATTCTTTGATAACAGCTTGACCATTTTGGATGTTTTATGAGCTGGTTAAGATGTCATTTCCTGAACTCAAACAAGGTGCTAAATCCTTTTCACAAGGAGTTGGCACAGTGGTAGATAAAAGAGTAGTTGTACATTAAAACCTAAGATTAAAATCAGTTTTATATTTTATGTTCTCACTGATTTACTGATTTACACTGATTCACTGATCTGGAATGAACTTTATTTATTTATTTACTTAAGTTAGAGCATTGGTTACCTCTCAGTATTATTTCCTTAATTTTAACATCTGTACGTCAGCTTTTCCTTCACAAGACTTAATGTTGAAGATTCTCATATGATGTCTGTCATGACTCCAAACTTGGAGCAGCTAGCGATTTCTGAGATTTCTTAGGGTTCTTCATTCTGGATGCTCTTTTTCACATCTGCATGAATTGTTGTTGCAAGCTGTCTGAAATGAAGAAAGTCAGTGTTCCACATTTCTCCACAAAGATGCTTTGTAACCTCCAGTGTTCTTGGATGTAACCATCCAAGTTCTCCTTAGCTTTCTTAAAATTTCAGCAAAAGTCAGAGTATTGTTAGGCTTGATTTTAATGCCATTCATGCTGACTGAAACTCATTGCTAATTTCCAATTGTCACATAAGTCTCACTTATTCAGCTGTTTTACTGTAAGCATAGTAATAGGAAAGACTAAGGCAGTAAACATTATTGGAGGAAAGTTATTTTCAAGTCTCACTGGATATATCAAAATAAGAATCTGTTTAAGTTAGACACTAAATATTCTAGAAATATTGAGTAATGCTAATAAATATGTGATAGGAAAATTGCAGAAAGTGATCTCTTAAAAAAGTGAAAGAACAATGAAAATTTTGGTAGCAATTCCTTCTTCCCTTTCTCTCATGAGATAAAAACAATTATCATTATTTTCTACTTCATTGCCATATTCTTAGTTTTTGGCTAGTAAGTGAGGACAAAAGAGATATTCCTACCACAGAAATTTTTATTTCAAATGTATAAGAGTATGTAATAGTAGACGGATCTTCAAATAAGTCTGCTTTAGAGAAGTATCTTACTCTGTAATATGGTTTTACTTGTGTTGAATT
Source organism: Perdix hodgsoniae (assembly GCA_035772895.1). Classification (NCBI taxonomy): domain Eukaryota; kingdom Metazoa; phylum Chordata; class Aves; order Galliformes; family Phasianidae; genus Perdix; species Perdix hodgsoniae. Next base: position 270,572 of record JAPSGF010000123.1, on the reverse strand, counting down.
TGAGATTTATTGCAGTCATTATGTCTTTCAGAAGAATAATTTCAGCCAAATATAGATTTTTTGTGGGTTCCTCTGCAGGAATGCAGTGGAGAGAGTTCTAGATTTCATGACAGAATTTGATTATTTCTAGAAGAATATCATCTCAATATCAGATCTATTTAATTTCAGCAAATGCATATTAAGCATTTATATTATAATTAGCAGTTCCTTTATTATAATGTTAAATAGCAGTGAAAATTCTACGTGAGTTTAAGGATGGAAATCAGCCCTCAGAACTGAAAAAGTAATGTAGTTTAAGGCAGTGTTGTAACGTGTACTTCTAAATTTTAGACTTTACAGATCTTCTAGTACATTAGAGGACTAAAGTAATAGTACTGTAGTCTGAGAAATATTGCTTACCTAAAAGGGTAATTTGTTTTCATTTTATGGCTGGCATTCTAAGACAGAAGGACAATGAGAGCAACTCATGAATGAAAAAGTTGTTAATGTATTTGTGGTCATGATTCCCTCTGTACTCCTTTAGTGTGTATGATTACTACGGGGTTACAAGTGTTCTCCTAGAATCTTCTTTCCTGACTGCAGTGATGCTTTTAAGTTTTTAATTATATTTTTTTTGAGTTTGAGCTTTCAGTTTACTCTAATCATCTAAAAATAATGAACATTTCAGCTGTTACTTGAATTCATAATTGGACACTTTCTGGTGCTTGCAACTGGACCTCTTTTATGTTCACATATGAATGAAAAGCTTTTGAGACATCTTAGTCATCTTCATTTTTAATTTTCTATGATAAAGAACATACCTTGTGAATGTTCTCTTTCATAACAATATACGAACACCACTGTATGGAGATAGATTATGTGGACATAAAGAATTTTCAGCATGAGCTAAAATAAAATTATATGTAAATAAGAATATAAATTTAAACATAATTTTGCTGATTTAATAACATACAGAAGGGTCAGCAGAACTAAATATATTCATGAAAGCCTTGAATCTGACATTTACCATTTTTGTACTTGTGGTACCTCTGTGTTTTTAAGATAAAAATATTTATATATAGGTCTGTATTGTGTTTTATCCTTGTTCCATTGTACTAAGTCATATGAAAATAGAAGACTCCAAACAACTTTACTTGAAATTAAACCTTTTTTTTTTAATTATTATTATTTATTGCTGTTTTACTTACTTACGTGTACTAATCATTTTAAATACTAACAGCCTTAAATGCATTGATATGCATTCTGGAGCTAAGAGATATTTAGAAAGACCAAAATGATTGCAGTGATCATTAGAAGAAAATAATCCCTCATACATATACTTAATGCATTTTAGTTTAAGGGAGATTTGAAGTAATGTACTTTATTTATTTATTTATTTATTTATTTATTTATTTTTACTGTAATAAATACAGTCAAACTAGTAAGCATATCTCGTCATGTAATTAAGTTTCACAAATATAATAACAAGTCTATTGAGAGCAGTGACAAAATTACATTAACTCATTTGTTTAAACTTAGTAACCTAAAAGAAAGATAAACTGTTAAAAAAATCTTTGTACAATTTTTTATCTTCATTATTGTTTAGTCTTTAATCAGCGTTATTTCAATTGATTTTTTTATTATTATTATTATTTCTGGCAGGATTTCTAGGAAGAAAATCCAAGTTTTCAATTGTAAAGAAATTGATAATATGAGTGAAAAAACAGGGAAATTAATTCCCACTATTAAAATAGCCTGGATATCTATAAGCATTTTGAAGGAGAAAGATAAGGTAAAGTGGTAAAGAGTGTGATGTTCCATGGAAGTGGAGGTTTCCTATATAACACTTGAACATGTATTTGGTATGACTTCATAGGGAATATTTGCAGTGGAACTTTCCACTTTGGTGTAAATGTTTTATACTGTAGGATCAGACCTACATTTATAAAAACAGAATGATACATTTCCTTTCATTTCTGAAAAGCAGCTCTTCCCTCTCTCCTGCATTTTGCCATCCAAGAATGCTGAAAACATGCACACAAAATGCTGACATGAAATTTTTACTTTGGACGATTGTTCTATTGCATATATATATATTTAGAAATTAATTGCAAAGAGTAATTGAGAATTATTTTAAAAAAAGAAAGCAACAAAATTTGGGGAAATAATATATATATATATATCTTTTCCTTACTTGTTGAAATGTGTGAACCTCTGAAGTAAAAGAAACATTGATAGCTATTGAGCAAGAGCAGTACCTAAGCTTGAAGTTTTTTAAATCCCAATAAGCAAATTTTACAACAGACTATCTTTTAAAGCTTTTTTATGTGAAAGCCTTTACTTAAAGACAAAATATAGGAGTTCATGTGAAATATAGGTCTAATGGACCATCCAATGGAAATCTAGGCAAAATTGTTTGTGTCAGAACTTTCATGGCTCCTACTCCTCAATCACTTTCTGTGTAGCATAGTGTGAGTATCTGTCACCCAGGTAATTATCTCACTGCCTGTTGAATGGATTCTGTTTTTTTGTTTTTTTGGTGTTTTTTTCCTCTCCTTCTCTCTCTTTCTTTTTTTGTGTGTGTTTTTTGTTTTTTGTTTTGTTTTGGTAATTGTATGTAGTAAGACTGGATTACAGCTACATTTTACGGTAACACTGCTGTAGTAAAGATATGAATAGTAGCAGATTACAGCTATTCATTGAACTTCCTACAATCAGTACTAATTTTCCACACTGGTAAACAATGCATTAGCTTACAAACTTAGAAACAACTTATGTTATCAATGCAAGTGATGTTATTGATACTTGCCTCAGTGCTGTAAATGTGTGCAGCTCAAGGCTCAAACTGAATCTGAAAATAACAGGCCAAGTCTTCAATTTCTCTGAATTTTAATATTGTCATTGAAATGGCTGATGTGCTTACAAGTGAAGAAACCAGAACGTTTATTTAAGAAAATACCTCCAAGAGAGAGCAAACTTTTTAATAACTATAGATACATCAAATGTAAAAACTTCTGTATGACACGTAGCATCAGCTAGCAATACTGATGATTTTCAAAGAGAAGAGAACAAAATTGATTTCAAAGCTGTCCAGTCTCCAGAGATTACCTACTAAAAAAAAAATAAAAACAAAATCAGAAATGTGTTTGAATCTCTAGTGATTTTTTTAGAAATACTGCAGTTCAAATAGATGTGTCTTTCAACATGTCTGCTAGTAAAAGCAATATAGTTGTAAATGCATGATTATGTTTATTATAACATATCTTATTCAGCCTTCAGGTAGTGAATGTATTTATGGAAACTTAGAAAGCTTTATATGTTCTGAGTAGCAGTGCTAGTACAGAGATTGGAGTTGTGTACAATCACAGAAATTCCAGTACGAAGGGTTAATGCTGGCTGCATTTAGGAAAGCCACTACGTCAGAGTAACCAGGATTTCATCTGTTGAGGTCTACAGCAAAATTTTTGTGTTATACTAGGGCTCACTGTGTTATAAGAAGCTAACAGTTTCAATTTTAGAAAAGCAGTTAAGAATAAAAAGGCAAATCCATAACAGGTGCAGTCATCTGCTTGAAATTCCAGAGCTGCATTTCTTCCACTAATCTGAGAATTTTTATATCAATATATTTTTGTATAATTCGGGAAAGAGAAAGCTGCTCTTATAAGTAAGTATCTGGGCACTAGAAATAGCTTCATGAGTTCATTATCTGTTCTTCATTGTTCATTCACATGGAACTGTGCACACTTCCACAACTTTCATTGCTTTTTCATTTCACTTAGAAAAGAGGTTAATTTAGACAGTCCTGTAAAATCACAGTAAAAGAATATATGAGAAAAAGCATTAATGTTTTCAAGTAACAGTCATTGAGACAATTGGCATTGGCTCCTCAGTGTGAGATCCAATATTTGTTTCGCTTGTAATGTTTGACAATTAAAATACTTGGTCATGGCCTTCCCACTTTTTAACAATGTAATACCTTCATCATTTAACTACTTTGATGCAGAGGAATCACTTGTAAGCTAGACAAGAAAGAAATTGAGTTCATGGTTGAAACATCACTGGAACATGATCAGAAAGCTTAAGAAATAAGCTTCCATCAGAAAGTACTTACATTCTCAGATCTAGGAGAACAGAGCAGTCTCAAGATAGGAATCATATAAAAAATTCAGTTGCACTTGGTATGAAGAAAAAATATGCAGATGGACTGTGAAATAAATTTGACATTCAGCGTACAAGAGATTTGAACTTAGAGATTACCAGTATGGAAAGATTCATGTATATACGCAAAAGCTCATTTTGACACTGGCAAGGTAAAAAATATAATCTGTAATGGATTCCAGAACCAGAGGAGTTGAGTAAGTGTAACTCAGTATAGATCGGAACCAGAGGAGTTGAGTAAGTGTAACTCAGTATAGATCGGAATTATTTTTTTTATTTTTTTTCCCCTATGAGCAATTACAGGGAAAGTAAAAGTTTAGTACATTAATATTTTTATCAGTTCTGAAGTTGCTACCAGTAAGTGTGATCTGTGTAGATGTGCTCTGGCTATGCTAATTTGGCAGTCTGGGCAGCCTGATGGCTCATGGCAATCCCTCTTTTTAATTATACAAGATGTACATCGGTGTACATTGGCACCTGGCAAATTCTGTGTCCAACAGATGGCTGTGGTAGCTTAACTTAGGTGACACTGACTGGCATTTCCTTATATAACTGGAATTACAGAAGTGACCACTGTATGGGTAAACTCAGAGGAGAAGGGATGCTTTTGACCCTGTTGGCAGTGTTGAAATTTTTTATCTGTGTTACACATATGCAAGTAAATGGGTTAGCATCATACACTCAGAAGCAAAAAATATTGTTTTGTTTGCCGAGTAATATACTCAACAAAACAAAATATTGTTTTTTGTTTGCCAAGTCATATACGCAAGCATTTTAAGTTTTTTATATAGCTGGTAATTTGGAAGCAAATTTACAAAGCATTATAATTTCATTAAAATAACAGTGGTTCTTAATGATAGAAAGGGAAGCAGTTCTGTTTAAAATTAGATTTCCTCAGTTTTGTTTTATTTTTTCTCTATTATTTTACTACTCTCTATTATTTCTCTATTTATTATTTCTCTATTATTTTACTACTATCTTCTGATTTTATATTTCTAATATATGAGCTCTGTTCTGAAAGTAATGCCTTCTACTCTATTATGATGACCCATGATGTCAAAGGTACATGTTGGTGATCTGGCAGTAAGGTCAGACCTTCCCACCAATATTTCATTATGTTTTGTGGCCAAATGGCAGCAGAGGAGTAGTCTGACAAAGTGTTTTCTGACCTGGAAGTGCATATGAAGCAAAGATATGGAATTTAATTCCTCTGTGTGGAAAAAAATGCATCCATTGACATTCCTTGACACTTGCTGAACACTTATGGAGACCAAACAGTAGACGTGAGCACAGTGAGATCATGGGTGGTGCATTTCAGTAGTGGCAAAAGAACAGTGGTTCATTTCTGCTGGTGCAAGTTTGTATGGGCATGGCATACAGAATTTTGTTCATCACTGGTGAAAATGCATAGTTATTGGTGGTGACCATGTTTTGTAGCTGATAACTGGGTCCATCAAATCGTATTATTGTGCTCTTTATATATATATATATATATATATATATATATATATATATATATATATAGTTTCCATGAGGGGGAAAAAATAGGAGACATTACTTTTGGAACAAAGCAAAATGAATATAAAATAATGTGAGAATGAATTCCAAAGTGTATCTATTTCATCATTCTTAGATGTATCTGGATATAGCCCTCTATTTGTAGTTTGACACTGTAAGCAAACATCTTGAAGTGAAGCTGGAGAGAGGCCAGTATGACAAATACAAAAATCCAAATAAATAGCAAACATATTTAACTAGTTTATAATGTTTATAATATTTCTTATAGCAAGTGGAATGTTAAAAGTTTTGTTTCCTGACCAATATATGTTCCTTTATTGGAAAGGTTATAAACTTTTAACTGTACTCAATATATATTCTTGTATACCATGATTGATTTGATTGAGTAGGCACAGCAAAAGACATATTTGCTGATACTGCGCGGTCTAATGAATGCTGATACTACAGTCTAATGAAGAAGTTCAGTATGTACATGTGACCATATCATACTAACGGCTATGGAGTAAAAAGAAAGCATAGAAATAAAATAAACATTGAATGTATCATCATGTTCCCTCAGTAATATTAAAGAGATTAAAAATACATATTTTAATCCAGTGGGGTTTACTTTGCTAATTTTTGTCACTGCCCCTAATAATTATGCGTTCTTTTTATGCTTCTTTTGCTTTTGCTGCCACATATTGCATTACATTCTTGTTACAATAAAGAGCACTGTTAGGAACACCAAATAAAAAAAAACAACAACAACCTAAACACCTTCAAAAAGCTTGTTTTTCTTGAGAATATATATTTTTGAAAGCTTGGGTTATGGGGAAGAGATCTTGTTCTAGAAACAAATGCATAAAAACCTAACTTTTAAATATTTATTCCTAAATATAATTAGCTTTTTTTCCACCTGGGTTTGCCAGATTTGGACATTGGTTTGTAAGATTATTTAGATTATAGAAGTTTTGTTTTTAAAAGCGTTCAATGAAGGAATAATTTATTCCTTTATTAACAATTCAGCAATTCATTCATAAGCTTCTACTACTGATCTATACAGTACATTTCATGTTAAAGAACTCAGAGTCTATTATAACTTTCCAGCCCTGAACAACAATTTTTTACATGCTAAAGACAAACTTTTCAAATATATGTCTATATTTTTAATAAATTAAAGTATAAACAAATATCTGATAGAGCTAATGGCCTATCTTAGTTTGGGTTATTCTACAAAACAGTTTGACAAATCAGCTTCTGTTTCTCTTTTCAATTTCAGCAGTGTTTTTAATGAAATGACCATGTTTTCAGTTAGGTTTTTATTCCTGTCATTCCCCAGCCCAAATGTTGTTATTTTTGGACATTTGAGGCCAACTTTTCTCACAGGACCATAGAATCACAGAGTTGTAGGAACTGGAAGGGAACTCCAGAGTTCACCAAGTCCAGTCCCCTGCAAAGCAGGCTCCCTACAGCAGACTGCATAGGTAGGCGTCCAGGTGGATCTTGAATATTTCAAGAGAAGGAGAGTCCACAACCTCCCTGGACAGACTGTTCCAATGCTCTGTCACCCTCACCATGAAGAAGTTCCTTTGCATATTGGTGTGGAACTTCCTATGTTCCATGGGAGCTTATGGCCATTTCCCCTTGTCCTGTCCTCACAGATCGTTGAAAAGAGGTTGGCCATGTCTCTTCGACTCCCACATGTTTTCTTGGTCTGTTATATTCTTCTGCAGCTGCAGTAGCTTCACATCTTGTAAATTAGTGTCAATAGTTTGAGTTGTGGGAAGTGCATTTTTAGTTGATTTGTATATATGAAAAAAAAAAAAAAGGAGAAAAAAAAGCAGTAACTTTTGAAATAATACAGTATTTTTGCAATTCCTGCAAATATTTGCCTTAATTGATTACTATGACCAGATTTTAGCTTTGACAATGCATTGCAATGATTGATCACTAGATATTTTCTACATTTTGAATGCACTGTTGAGATTCAGATATGTAGAAATCTGAGTTCATAGATAGCCCCAGGATTCTCAGTTCTCTTCAGGAGATCTTCAGGTGTTTTAAAGTACACTTTCAAAGGTTGCTAACGTTCAGTGCCTAAAATAAAGATTTATACATTTCTAATTTCTGAACGTGTAGATGTGAACATATAATTACATATTGAAATAGTTTTGTAAGTGAATATTTTAAGTGACTTAAATTTACATGCCTGTAAAATTAAGACATTGATTTTTAAATGGAAACACGCAAAATTATACAGCTTTGAATTTAAATTTTGATGAAAGGCAATATTTTTTGTAGAAATATTTTTTTACAGTTTCATAGCAGACAACAGCTTTCAGTTCATACCTGCTTGTGTCAAAATGAGCAACTCTTATTCAGTACTTACGCAATGTAAGCTGATTTCCATAGAGAAAAGAGAGTTAATTAAACCAACATTTTGCAGGACTGATAAGCAAAGCAGTGCAGTTTTCAAAGGCTGATTTCTTTGCCAAATAGCTACCAGTTTTCACTGACACTTTTAAGATCCAAGTGGCTTTTTTGATCTATTTGTTTACCTTTTCTTTGCCCTCCAAGAAACATCTTTCTTGTTATAAGTAGATAGAGCTTTAACAATTTTCAGCCCTCATATTCAGTGCATGAGAACAAATCTCTGCATGAGAACAAATCTCAAATTCTGTCAATGCAGCAACAGCTACCTTGATAACACCCCTCCCAATGTTTTGTGACATATGTAAGTAGCATTATCCTGGAAGTAAGGAAATTGAGACAAGAAGGTTAAGTAATTTGCCTCAAGCTAAACAACAGGCAATTAGCAGAGACAGGATTAGAATTACAGAGTTTTGGCTCTCAGCACTCTCTTCTGTCCAGTTGCCAACTGTTACTTTCACATCTTTTGGCTTCCAGTTTCTTCTCTTGAGATCAAACTTCAGTGATCTTCTTAAAATTAAGATATGAACTTGGAAGGAAACCATAACTGGAACTGATACTACTTTTTATTTTTGTAATTATCTGAAAGAATACTGATTGGAACACCGTAGAAAAACAAAAGAGAAGTATAATCTTTAACAGTGATAACTTTCAGTGATTCATGTTTTTTAAAACTGGGAACAAATTGTCCTTTCTGATTATGATCCAGCTTACAGAATGCAAATTTTTAAGTCATGACAAAAGGAAATCATGTTGTTTTGTGCTTAAAAATAAATAAATAGATAGATAGATAGATAGATAGATAGATAGATAAAGTGAGAGGTTTCACTGTGTCCTGCAGAGCTCCTGCAAGTTTGCATTCCGTAGTTTTCTAAATCATTAAGCATGCATTAAAACTGGTAGATTGGATGAAATCAAAGAATGTATTATAAGTAAGTATTTAATGTCAAGTCACTAACTTGAAAACTGGTGCTTCAGGACCTGTTAAAATCACCTCTCCATATAGACATAGAGACTGGTATACGTTGGAAGATGGATCAAAGATCATCTAGTTCCAATTCCCCTGCCACAGCAGGGACACCTTCCACTAGATCAATAGATGGATGGATATTTTGGATAACTTCCACAAGACCTCATGGGCATTTCAGTGGTATAGGCATGATTCCCAAGGTGGGAGGGGTCATTTGCTGCACAAAAATAATCATCAGATAAGATGTGACACAAAGTCCAGGTAGATTAACTTTGTTGACATCTGTGTTGCTTCCATTAATTGTCTTTGACATGCTGGTCTGAACTTATCTAGATCCAATTTGATTTTATTTAGGATTTTTTTAATTTTTGTTAGGATTTTTTGATATATCATTAACAAAAAAATAGTAAATACATTTTTTTCTAAAGCGAAAAGACTTAAAGACATATATGAAACACAAAACATGTGGTCTAGCACTGTCAATCAGCATAATCTTCTTTGGTGTATTTTAAAATCACTGACTGTTATATTACAACCATTTCCCATGCAGCATTCTTGGTAAAGCAACTACAGTGCAACATTGACATACAAGAAATCAAATAATTTTACTCTTCAGTAATCTTGAGTAATAGTTTGTGGAAGATTTTATTTAATACTTAATAATTCAGAGATGACTAAACTCATAGCGCAAGATAAGACAGAAGAATGTAATCAGCTCTATAATAGCTGTATCAATTATGTATCATTTTAGCATCTCATTTTAATTTTATTTATTTATTTACTTATTTTGGATGAGTCTTCTAACATGTCTCCTGTATCCTTTACAATATTCAACTTGTGGCTCCTGAAAATCATCTTCCTCTCAGCGAGAACTGAATAACACATACTGATCCTGTTAGATGGCTTGCATCAGCCCTGGCCAAGCTTTTGAAAGAGCTCTGGAACACAAGTAATTCCATACTAATGTGAGGAAAAACTTCTTGACTTTTAGGGTGACAGAGAACTGAAAGAAGAGAGGTTGCGGAGTTTTCTTCTCTGAAGATATTCAAAACCAGCCTGGATCCTTTCTTATGCAACCTCTTTTACAGAACCTGCATTAACAGTAGTGTTAGACTTGATGGTCTCTAGAGGTCCTTTTCAACCCCCTATGATTCTGTGATTTTACAAACATTTCTCATATATCACAATTAAAACAGATATAGATTTGTGGTGGTGATATGTTTCTTTTAGTTGTGCTTTCCTTCTCCTTTTCCTCCTTTTAAATTATAGAATAATGCATCTTCTATTTCATTGAGTTTTGAAGCAGTCATAACTTAGCTGTGCATACATTTATAGGAGGGTTTACTTCTGACATTCTGGCTTCAAATTTCTTCTAGCAAAGCATTACTGGAGAGGAGTTGGATTAAAATGGCTCCTATGAGCAGAAATTCATACAGCTGAGGCTGTTTATAATTATAAAACTGCACCTCAGGAGTAGTGTTCATTTCTTAGCTACAAGCAGTACTGGACAGAAGAAAAAAGAGAAAAGAAAGAAAACGGTTCTTGTAGGAGCTTGGAATCACAGTAGGATCTATATACAGTAGGACCGTAGTGCAGTACTGAAAACACATCATCAAAAATACTGGTGTAAACACATTTAATCTTTGTATTTATATCTGCGTAACCATATCTCAGAGAAGCCTACTTGCACTATGTTCACTGTGCAGATGTATTCTACTTGACTTCTAGGCAAGGAACTGGGCTTATCCATAGAGACCTTTATTAACACAATCTTTTGTAATTACTTTAAATATTTTTCTGACCTACTTTATGAACATCTGCTTTTGCATCAGTAATATATCATCTTACAAGCCACACTAACATGTCTTTTAGTACAAGTGAAGCTCTGTACAGCTGGGCTGAGTTGCATGGCTCTCACAATATTGCTGGTAAGAGGAACTTATATATCCATACTCTCTCTATTTGAGTAGCAACATAATTAAGGTTTCATAAGATCAGTTTTTGTAGGCAAATGGTAAAAATCATTTTATAGCTAGTGAGTTGTTTTTCATTTTCTGTGCTGGTGTTCTAGCTAAGTAACATGATAAGAAAGATGTATGAGTCTGTACTAACTAGCATATAATTTTTTAATATGGAAAAAATAATTTTATAGTCTTTTTATTAACCACTTTAATTCAATAAATTATGCTTAAGTCAAGTGATGCCTTCTTGTGCAATTCTGGAAGCAGAAAGACATCTAAAACCACTTAATTCTCCAAGCTGCCTACTTAAAATTGTACTCTGAATGAGCAGAGCTGAATGTACTAATTTCATATGTGTAACTTTAAAAGAACTGTGGTTGTTAATGTATATGTTCACATGTGGTTTAAGATTGTATTATACTCACACAAGCATTTAATACAAACAGCATTCTACCATTCAGCAGTTAATAGTTTAACCAAGAAAATAATGAGATATAAAGCAATATATTTATCACCAAGATAGAACATGGCTGTATGCAAAATTGTTCAGATACAGGTGATATGAATTGTCTTGTCACTATGTTGAAGTTCAGTTATTATGTTTGAAGCAGGTTTCATGATTATAAATGTCTCACTCAGGCACCCAAGAATTGGATTGGGCATACTCTTCAATCTCACCTGTTAAAGAGTGCTGGAAATGTTATTTAGCCAAAGACTTGGTCCCTAAGCTAAGACTCCTTGTATTGTCTGAAAAGAGAACTGGAGAATAAAAGATCTTCTAATTTGTGAATTAGAATAGAAAAATTGAATGACTTCAGAGTTTCCTATCATGCACGTCCTCATAAACTGTGTTACCTGATATGTATTTTGAATTTTGTAATTTTTTTTTTTCTGTTGCCTTACACTGCCTTAAACTAAGGATGATTTTACAATAAATGGGTAACTTTAAGGCCTTTCATCTGTATAGACATGCTGTACAAAAGTATAGGAACTTTGCTCATCTTCACAAAGCATAGAAGCAGATTGTAAAGGGTGTTTTTTTCCCTTTCATTGTACAGACCAGTTGGGGGTATTTTTACCCTATAGTGGTTCAACTTATGTTGGAAAAAATGGTGATACATAGATGAAAGTAAGCTACATGGCCTGTTTTTAGGGAAATTTTTAGTAATTTCTGTTGTGCTTGAGCAGGAGCTATGGAATTTGTTTATGAGAATATCTTGTTGAGCATTACTATTGAACCACAATATGTAGAGCTTGATGGTTCCTTTTCTCTTTCAGTCAGTCTTATCATTAGACAGATTTTACTTTTACTGTCACTAACCATCATTCTAACTTGTGTACAAATGACCAAGTATGTCTTTTGTTTTGTTTAAACATTTTTATTCTTCCTAGTTTTAGTGAGGAATGAAACAGTAATAAAGGTTGCCCAGATATTCTCAGTGACTGAAACTAGTACTTACATATACATAATTCCTTATTCCATTTTTTTCCATTACAGAGAAACTCCTCTGCAAGGAGATTAGCTTCCTTGGCTTTTTAAGATCTACTGCTTCTACCTTGCATATTTAAAAGGAGTGTCAGCTCTCAGTTACCAAATAATTCATACGCAGTCTGCAGACATTAAAATTTGAAAAAGAAGCAGTGGAGAGCTTTGAAGCGGAATTTCCTTTCATTAAATTAGTGAATATGACAGGGTTATGTAATGTTCCAGAGGGAAGAAGTGGTGCACGTCACTAACCTTTTAGATTCAAGAGGCTTTATGCTTTTTATTTGCTTCTAGAAGAAGGCTTAGTACTGGATTAACTAGCAGTTTTCACTTTTAACTCAGGCAGATTAAGCCCCACCCAGATTTCACATGTAATGTATATAAGAAATATTTAGCAATACATGGAAGTTTGTCATTATTTTGTTTTATATGGAGCATTTGAACACATGCTGATAGTTAGCTTAAAGACATATGTGCACTTGTGTTAAATCTTTAGTTTTTATTTTTTGGAGTTCCTATAGGCATGTCAAAGAAAAGAAGAGAGTTCTTGCCCTTCTACCAGAATCCTACCATGGATTCTTAATGTTATGTCTTCATCTTTCAGTACTTCAGCTAAACAAGTATTAGAAGCTAGCTGCCTAATTCTCTTCTAATAAACTAGCATGAACAAGAATGTTTCTACTGGAAAAATGTGGAGATATACTGGGCCAATAAGAAACAGACATAAATTTGTAAAATCAATCCATTTTGTGTAGTGATACTCAAAATAAGTTTGTAGTAAAGATAAAATGCATGTTGTCACTGGCACTGAAAACTCTGCACAGCACTCAGGGCTGAGTGGTGACAGCTCTAGTGGGAGCCCACATGTTTGCAGAGGAGATTGGCCTGGATGGTCCATCAGCCCTGGCTTCCCTTCTCAATGAGCATGATACCACTCTGCCAAGGCAACAGTTACTGCCAAGTTTCAGTTCTACAGCAAGTGTCTCAGTAATTTGTCAGAGACTGACTTAAATTATTGCCTACAACATTTTTAATAGAAAACACATATAAATCAACTTCAGTTTGGTCCTACTTAGAGAGTAAACATGTAAGTCTATAGTATTCATTAAACACTTTTTCACAGATTATTCACATATCCTCTTCGTATTTGGGAATCTTATTTATCCTAGTTTTTATAAACTATAGATGAGAATGGGAATGAAGTGTGGGCTGGATGATGTTAGCTGGCAAATAAATGTCAGCTGCTGTCTGCGCTGGTTTGCATTCCTACCATGTCCCTAGGGCTCAGATAATGTCTGTCTCTAGAAAAGCATGCATAATCCACAATGAAATGAACTGGTACCAAGTTCTACACAGCCTAGAGGTACAAATTAGGAATGTGCTATTTTAACATTAGACCTTTTGGAAAATGTATCCTACCTCTTCTAGTTATAAAGTCTTACTTGCAATTATGTCAACAGATTTCATATTTCAGGCAAGAATAAACTCTAGTAAACTGATGCTCGCCATTGCAGAAAATTTGAAAACATAAATATAGCTTTGAATTGAATTTTCCTTGAGAAATCGGGAAATAATCTCTTTTTTGAGCTACTTGCTAAATTTGTAGTGGACATGTTCTGGCTAAATGAGGACTGGGAAAATAATCAGTAAATTAAAACAACAAGAAAAATAAAGCCCATAAACCCCAGGCTTTTCTGACCTAATTTTCTCTTCTGAGTGTCATTATTTCTAGAAGAATGCAAGTTGTAGAAAGAAGATTGTGCAATAAACATTTTAAATCAATTGCAAAGTTTTTAGTAGTGTTGTCTTAAGATCTGAGTTTATAAGTTGTGGAGTCTTTAAAGTCATTTTCAGGATTTTCAAAAACCTGTGTTTGTATCACAAGAAATCTTTGTAAACCAAAAGGACCAAAATCTTCAGCCAGAATTAGTTGGCATATCTGGATTCCGTTGAATAGCTCAAGGATGAAAATCTGGTAATTTTAATTCACAGATTGATATTTGCTCTGAAAGTAATGTCTCCTGTTTGTTTCCATGGAAAATACAGCACATACAAATAGCATAGTAACACTATTTTAGAGAGCAGAGTCTCAGGTACAGAACAGTTCTTAATGCAGTTACCATCAGTAGCTATATATTTTCACCAGTGATGAACAAGAGCCTGCATGAAAGACTTGTAACAAGCAGCATCGGTGGAGGTGACCCACAGTTGCTGTCGCCATTGCTAAAATGCATCACCCATGGCTTCACTCCAGCATTTTGTCTTCGTAAGCATTCAGCAAGAGTCAAGAAATGTCACTAGGTGACATTTCTTTCACATGGAGGAATTAAATTACACAACTTTTCTTCATGCCCACTCCAATGTCAGACACCATTTTGTCAGACCACCCCTCTGCTGTCATCTGTTGCATGGGAGCCAAATGTAATGAATGGAATGTTGGTGGCAGTGTTCAACCTCTACTGCCGAACCACCAAAATCCAATTCTAATACCATGATGTCACGGACCAACATAATAAAATAGGAGGCGTTACTTTTAGCGGAGCCAAAGTATTCAGCTGCTCAAAATATGATGGCACATGAAGATTATGTTTTTGCAGTTCTACATGTGGTGTAATGTGAGGATGATGCAGTTTTAGAATGTTTATTAAGAAAAATAGGAAAACTCAGCAGATTATGACTGACAGCTAAGAGATTTTAGAAACACACTGTCAAATAACTGGGATTCCTTGATCCAGATTTCATGAATGTAAGTTCTCACTTGTCAATAAAGAAATAAAAAGCTAATTAACTTTCTTAAATATCTCATTTGCAGGTGCACTTTAAGTGCATGCTAGAATTAAAGCAAAATAATTGGTTATAATAATGAACAGTGTAACAAATGTCACAAATTATGATTGATGAATAAATTAGCAGTAAATGATGTAAATGAATACATTTAAGAAACAAATGGGTCTACAAATCTTTCCTCTTAATATTGTGCATATATTTGATATTAGCTTACAGTAAAGTTAACATTAGAAAACTTAAATAATTTGTGATCACAGAATCATAGAATGACTTGGGTTGGATGGGGCCTCAAGGATCATCAAGTTCCATTGCCCATACCTCAAGAAGGGTTGCCAGTTGCTAGATGAAGTACTAGATCAGACTGCCCAGGGCACCATGTAACCTTTTCTCAAACACCTCCAGGAATAGGGAATCCACAACCTTGCTGGGCAACCTGTTCCAGCACCTCACCACTCTCAGTAAAAAACTTAGCCCTGACATCTAATCTAAACATCCTTTCCTTTAGTTTAAAACCAATCCCCCTTGTTCCTATGTAAAAAGTTGATTTCCCTTATTCTTATAAATTCCTTTTAAATATTGGAAGGCCACTGTCAGGTCTCCATACAGTCTTCACTTTTCCAGGCTGAACAAGCCCAGTTCCTTCAGAGTCCATCCTCTTCGCTGGAGAGGCACTCTAGCTCTTGGATCATTTTTGTGGTCCTCCTTTGGACCCTCTCCAAAAGCTCCACAGCTTTCCTATGTTTGGGGGCCCGGACTTGGATGTAGTACTCTGGCTAGGGCCTCACAAGGGCTGAGCTGGGAGGAACAGTCATCTCCCTTGACCTGCTGGCCACCCCTCTACTCAAGGAACCAAGGATACCACTGGCCTTCTGGTCTGCAAATTCACACTGCTTGCTATAATGTTACATTTTTCAATTGCTAGGACCCCTAAGTCCTTCTTAATACATCCATTCTCTAGATGTTCATCTCCCAGTTTGTACAAATATATCTGGGATTACCTCAACCCAAGTGCAAAATCTTGCACTTTGTTTTATTGAACCTCATTAGTTTCACAATGAGGCCTACCATTTGAGCTTATTAAGTTCCCTCTGGATGATGTCCCTTCCTTCTACTCTTATCAACTGCACCACTCCACTTGGTGTCATCAGCAGACTTGCAGCAAGTGGACTCAGTTATGTAATTTGTCATTGATAAAGATGTTGAAGAGTCTGTTATTTTGGCCTGTTAACATAAAATCCATAGCAATTTCTGGTAAGCCAGGCGGAAACAATGACTGTGGATGTTGTCAAGTGGCACGTGGAATATATAAAAAATATTTTGAGTTCCTTTTTTTTTCTCTCTTTTTATATATTTATTTCCTTTATTTTCAGCAGAGGATTCTTATTCATGTCTAGTATGGCATGGGAAGAATGAATTCGGAATTTCTAGCAAGGAATGACTTAGAGCGAGTGATATATCTCACTGAAACTTGATGCAACCAGACCAGTAACACATAAGAGATCTATAACATATGGCAGTGATTCTTGTGATGGTATAAGTACACTGCTCCAAACTGCCTGGACACCTGCCACACCATATTGTTTATTTTGTGATCAGCCTGCATTTCTGAGTGTCAGACGAGAAGATTCCTTGGGAAATGTTCTGATTGCATTATTTCCACCTTTTATTGCATTAAAAATCAATCAATCAATCAATCAATCAATGAGTAAATTAAGTCTTTACAGCCAAAAAGTTACTATAATGTTTCAGGATACTTCAGAAACATAAGTTAATGGTAATTTACATGTAAATACGAGATATGAAAGAAGCATCTTATCTTGATATTTTTTTTTCCCTTGAAGTTTTTCTACTTACATAGCGCTCATGTCATGAAGTATAGCAAAGAAAATGATAAACTATAATCCTTGAAAATTTTTATTCAGACTTCTTGAGTTGTTTTTCATGAATATGAAAATAAAAATAATTGTAAGTTGCATTGCAGTACACTTGGACCTTTCATACAGAAAGTGCAGAAATAAAAGTGTTGACATCTGTATTCACTATGTATCTTGTCTGCTGAAACCTCACATGCTGTGCTCTGAATGCCTTTGCTGCTGACTCTCACTTTGACTCTCTTTACTGTTAGTCTTATCTACATATTCATCTATTAAACTAGAGGATTTATCTCCATAATAATGTCTGTACTCAAGATGAGTTCTCAGTATTTATTTATTTATTTACTTACTTACTTATTTATTTGAATGTAAAAGAAAAATATAACATGCCCCTAATGAACAATGTGGAGTATATGACATTTTAATTAAAATTATTAGACAATTCCATAGCGTAAAAAAACAATGACTTAATAGTTAATTCAATTTACTAGTTGAGTATTGTACTGAAACTTCTAAAAAGGAAATAGTGCAGAAGAATAAAGAGAAGTCTTATATTCAGGGAAAGGTATGAATAAGTTCCAATCCAAATCAGTTATTTAAGTGTCTTACTAGTAACATATTTTCTGGAGATGCAATATGGAAGAAGATAGTGCATTTTTTCTCTGTGGCTGAGAACAACCTCAATTTCAAATGTCCTGTGTTCTCTGATGGGATAGCTTGACTGCTTGTGAAGCAGTAGCCAAATTTATTTGGCTTTCAACTCCTTTAGCAAGTTAAATCCAAAATTAAAAGTGATCCGGCAATTTTCCCTCATATGCTAGGCCATAATATGCAACTGTTCAATAGTTGTCATATGAACTTCTGATTAAAAAGTAGATAGCATCAGCAGTGTGTGGGCACCCTTGAGTCTTGGGTTACAAATTTTTTGTGGTAATTCCTAATTACAGAAGTCTTCTGCTGTACACTTCTGCATCAAAGTATCAGTGTTCAGTATCGACCCAAATATCGGGGAATGAACAGGCAGATGAACAGGCTAAAACAAGCAACATGTTGTTTTAATAGCCAATGTTGTTTCAGTTTTGATGATGCCCACAGGAAAGTCTGAGTAAGAATATAAATAAGAGCAGCTGATTTCAACTGAATTTTACTTTAATTTTAATTATGCTACTGCTGTTTACTTACAGCTTTATTTAATGACCAGATAGAGTTTCAGTAATGCTGAATGGCTGTCATACAGTTGATAGTATCCTATTACTTCTGATTTCTTAGCAGATTTAATTGTACTGGAAGATTCCCATATAGATGGTTACTGTGGTCTATAAATTAGTGCTGGAGAGAGTATCTGTTGGACTTTGTGCTGGTATTCTTATGGGACACTGACATGTTGTCAGTTCTCAATCAAAATTATCATCATGTTAATAAGCATAACTGTGTTCACAGTGTAATTGTACTTGCTATCAGAGTGCCTAGCAGCTTAGGTCAGAAACAATGTCAAGAAAGTGACAGCACTAATTGTGATAATTTGTGTTGAACTTTAATTAACAACCTTTATAAAGATGAAGGCAACAAATACATTTTTTTTTTTTTTTAATTTCCTGGGGATGATTTCACATACTTCTACCTATTGAGATGAACACAAAGGTTAAATAATGAAAAGGCGAATTGCATGCGCTTGTCTTTCTCCATGGCTAGCAGGCTACTGTCATCAAAGCCATAACTCCTTTTGACCATAAATGATTTGTCATCCTAACACCTATTAAACATAAAACAATATTATCTTTCTACATTTAACGGTATTCTTATATATAAAACAACCTTAAAAATTGTTTCTCTTGAAAAAATATCTGCAAATAGGGAATTACGTCATTGTATAATGTGTTTGTCTTTTCCCTCTCCAACTTCATAGGAAGTGTTGTTAGTTCACAGATTGGCCAGCAAAAATTGACCTAGGACTGGAAGCACACTGTTATTCTTCAAATATCTAGACAAATACAAAGACATGTTAGCTGTTCAGCCCTATTTCTACAGCTTCACTAGCTCTGCAGAAATATGTAAGCAATTTTTAATAAGAGACACAACTGTATTAGTCCTGTATCGTTTTGTTTTTTTTTTTTTTCTGAATCATAGATTGATTCAGAAAACTGGTTATATTTCTAACATCAATTAAATTTTGTAGAAAATGTGTATTTTGGGGTATACTGTTAGATTAATAGCATTGCAGTTTACATAGATTTGAATGTGGAGTTATGTTTATATTCTGTTCAACAGAAATAGGAAAGACAAATTCCTTTACAGTATAAATTAGTGCAAACTCCGTTGCATTTGCCTCAGTTGCACTTATGAAGAATTTGTCTCCGAATGCCTGATAAGGAAGAAAAAGATTCTCTTTTCTTTCTCCGTTTTTTAAAAAAATGTTATCATCAATGCAGTATACTGCATGTAAGCAAAAACATGCCAACCATAAATGTCATGGTGATTGACGGTGACACAAAACTAATAGTAGAATGTGTTCTTTGTGTATTTTGCAAAGCTCGTTTAACATAGTTAGGCATGCTTATTGTTTATCATTTTCCATTGTTTCTATTTTCTTTGTTGTTTAACTATCTGGAGTTCCCCTGTTCTCAGGATAACAAATAAAATGTTGCAGAAATGAATGCTAGAAATGGTTGTTGAGCTGGTAATGGTCCTTAACCCTGATAATGCATAGCAAAACTGGCAAATTTTTCAAAACAAATCTTGTCTGGAAGAAAGTTACTTTATTGATGCTGAATTTATGAGTTTGCCAGTCTCTGAAAATATTACCGAAGCATTTATCTAGAACTGAAAATCTTCCTGTGAGCCATAATACATAGTTTCTGTGTGCTTGTGAACTTCCCTAGACAATTTTTTTCTTTCATTGGTTTACAGTTCAACAGTGAATTCACAAAATGTCAAAAAGAATGAAATAGAATGACAGTGCATCAGTTTTCACATGATGGCACACAATCTCAATTTGTGCCAGAGTATCAGCATATCTGAATCAGTCATGTCTCTTTATGTATCAGAGAGCTGAGTAAATGCATGTGCAGAAAAGGATTCAAAGCTATCAGTTTAGGTGAAACCCAGATGCTCTTCATCAGAACACATTTCTGTCTTTCCTGTGGTTCAGTCATAGAGCCTGTGACATAGGAAAGGATCTTCAGTTTTGCTGCTCTCTGTTCTTCATGTTGTGCACTTGGAGATTTTTTTTTCTGTCACAGATATGCTTTTGTAAGTTCCTCACAGCAGCAGTGGCACACTGTTTTGCTGTGTTGCTGTTGCACTTGTCTTCAGATAATGTATTTATTACTGATGAATATGAGAAAATATTAGCACAGCAAATAGTTTAAGGAGGCTTGAACATTCTGTGAAGTTGAAAATATAACAATAACCATTTTGCCTGAACATGTTGTTAAAGAAAAAAAAATGCATTCTCTTGAATAAAATATTTTTATTGGTTTTTTTGTTGTTGCTGTTTGTTTGTTTGTTTGTTTGAATTATCTTTGTTAATGGTATGCTGAGTGCTAGGGGTTGGTTAAAATAGACTCAATTAATTTAATAAACTTTAGACATTCTTCATGTTCCCATATTTACCGCAGCAAAATAACAATACATTCTGTTTTATAAGAAACATATACATCATATTTTCTTGGCCTTTAAAATGATTTCAGGACTCATATCAGTGTTTCTTAGATGCATATGTTCATGCAAGTAGTCTTATAAGATTCTGTCATTTAAATAAAGCTGTTGACAAGAAATACTGCTTGTGGAAAAGCCACCTCAGAAGAATAGGCAGATAGACATAAGAAATGTAATGCAGCAAATTAGAATAAAAAACTAGTACAATATTGGTGCATAAATGTCAGTATTAGGGTGGAACGATGAAGAGACTGAGAATAAAAAGGAAGCAAAAATTGAAGATGAGAGCAAAATTAGTTGCAGTAGTTGTTGCAGTGCCACTACCCATAACAGCTTACAGCTAAAGACAGACCATAGAGTAAAGATGTGTTGTTATTTTTTTAAATGATTTTATTGACCCTCACTACTCCATGTAATGTGAATCAGCATCTCCAAGTATACTCTAAAAACTACTCAATTGCAAAAGAGAATTATGTAAATATATGAAATAACTCTTCAACATCTCTGTACTGTGCTTAGACTCTCAGACTTTCACATTGATTTCTCAGAAATCTTGTCCTGCACTAGTCTGTTTGAAAGTGTTGTTTCTTAAACAACCTGATACATTTATTATGCTCTACAAAAAAAAAAAAAAAAAAGAAGGTAAGAGAATAATTGATAAAAATATTTTTTTTTACTTTTTAAATGATTTCTCCGGTTATTTCTCTTCTCTTCTTCCTGCAATAGTTCTACTTTTTTCACTTCTTTGTGACAGAGTAAAATATTGTGGGAATGAACTGGAGTTTTACGTAAAACTGTGCACAAGCATAAATCTCACTTGTTATAGTCCCCTCTCCATAAGCTTTTAATATGTAGGTATTTGCCTCTACCTCTGCAAACTTAAAACATTTTCACAGTCTTTCTCTGAAATGTCACTGATTTTTAATGGCTTAAAGGTGGAAATCCAGCTTTCATGACATCCTCTGACCATAAAATCAAGTAATGAATCATGATATAATTTGAGTTGATAGATGAGCTCATTTTGCAACAGAAGACAAATTGATTTTTTATTTATAACTGTGATAAAATATAATGTATGGTCTTCCTACTCTGATGGCATCAGATTTAATAGTAAAATCAGTAAGTACTTTCCTGACCTTTTAGTTATTTCTTACTGCTTTTTCTTGCAGATGAATACTGTCACTGAAGAAACAAGATATTTTATTTTATTCATTCTGAAATCCTGAATTTTTTCTTTTTTCTTTTTCATGTTTGCTACTTAGATTAATTTTGTTTGTTTGTTTGTTTGTTTGTTTTAGCACCACCAAAGTTTACAAGAACACCTGTTGACCAGACAGGAGTTTCTGGAGGCGTCGCTTCATTCATCTGTCAAGCCACAGGAGACCCAAGACCTAAAATTGTCTGGAACAAGAAGGGAAAGAAAGTCAGCAATCAGAGATTTGAGGTATTAGGTCCATTGTTCTGTTCCTCTGAAAAACATAAGTTCCAACCTCACTTCTAATCCCAATATGTGTGCTCTATTTTCATAGATTAAACAAAATAACTATGATCATGGGGATAAAAGGAACAGATTTGTGAATGTTCCATTTTTCAAACTGGTTACACATAAGAACTGTTAAAGGTGAAATTACAACTGCTGCTTTATAAACCAACATAATTTATCTGGTGAGCCTTGGCATTCTTCTGTTCAGATGGCTAATTTTTCTGCAAAGGAGATAGAGGAAAATTATTTGTGCCATGATTGTTGTCCATAGAAAGCAAGCCACCTCCTTCTGTGATGGTGTGCACCAAGCAGACCTAGCTTGATACAGCCTCCGCTGCCATAATTGCTTACCACCACTGCAGATAAAGATGAAAGGGGCATTACAGTTCCTGCTGCTTTAGAGGAAATATAACATTTGTTTGCTTTTGATTCTTTTCTTAACAATAACCTTGGGAGAGGCTATAGAATAAGCTATTTCCTCTCTTTCCACAACATTCAATTAAAGGAAATAGTAAAAATAATCTATTCAAAGGATAACGTTTCTTTGGGGAAATAAAACAGCAAATAACATTCCCTCTTTTAGTGTCAGGAACAATTAATATAAAGTATTGATTGACCTTTAACATGAAGAAAAAGTTCAGAAAATGAGAGCACTCATGTATAGTGGACACTAAAATATGGCTAATAGTATATAATTTCCCCTGTGCCTCTTCACTATTTTGACTGTTAAAAAGCATCTACTTTGCATCTGGAATAACTAGGCGGTTTGTAAAACTGTTTTAATGCTTTTTTTTTCAGTGAATGACAGAAGAAATAGATACAAAAATTGAATGAACATTGAAGCCTTCTGTGTTCATTTTAAGTAGTTTTGAGGAAACCTAAATACCTAAAGGCATGGCTATAAGTAGTGACTATGTTGAAAAGTAGTGCTTTGTAACTGAGAATTATTGTGCTC
This sequence comes from Perdix hodgsoniae, assembly GCA_035772895.1. Taxonomy (NCBI): domain Eukaryota; kingdom Metazoa; phylum Chordata; class Aves; order Galliformes; family Phasianidae; genus Perdix; species Perdix hodgsoniae. Next base: position 247,335 of record JAPSGF010000123.1, on the reverse strand, counting down.
TTTGCATATGTTGTAGTTTCCATGGAAATAAATAGTAGGTATTACTTGAGCAACGTGCATAATAATATTTCCCAAATCTGTACTTTATTTCTCCTAGTCTCAGCAAAAGTAGAGATCTAATAGAATATTTGTGTGTAACTTAGACATGCAGACACAAAAATATGTGCAAACAAGCATATATGTAAATTGTTCTCTGGATGTATATATAGAGTACAGTGAAATATGTATTGCTTTGTAAAAAAAAGAAATGTGATTAACCTGTCTTTGTAAGTACTATTGTGCTGATGCTAGTACTAACATATTTTATTGACAAAGACACTTAAAATCAGCTTAGATTATTACTACTGTTATTTAATTATAGGAAAGACCTTTCCAGTGTTTGAAATTCTGCATTACTTACCAGTATATGGCATAGTTGTGTCTGCAGGACAAGGCGATAAAAGCAATAGAATTCAAATGAATTTAAAGGAATTAATTAGAATAAAAATGGGTATTTCATTTTTTTCTCATATAAAAATGGCTATTACTTCTATAAATATTGCAGTTTGAAAAACTGAATATGTAAGTTGTTTTTTTAGTCCTATTACTTTGTCCTTTAGCTGATACATGATTTCTATTGCATTTTTTATAAATTTCCTTCCAATCTGTGGGCTGAATGCATAGCTAAACAGACTAGTCTATCTTGTCCAGAAATTGTCAAGTCTTTTTCACTTGGGAGCTCAAACAGTGAAGTGCAGCCTGTGATTAGGGTGCAAGAATAGCCTGAAGCAATTTCAACTGACATGTGATGGTAAAGCTAAGGGAATGGTGGGAGACTGCTGATGGACTTCGGGATAAGAGAGCATTAAGTTACAGAATACATTCTTACAGACCTTGTTAGATCTTTTGTTGGTGGTGATTTGCTGTTGTTATTGTTGGTGCTGTTTGTTTGTTTATTGGTTTGTTTTTCTTGTCGTTTCTTGAAACTGCCTTGGAGTGGCCATTGCATGTTCAGCACTATATGTTATACCCGGCATTGTCTGTATTCCAGTGTTGAATTTGCCATGGTATGCATATATAAAAAAGGAACCTGGTTCTGATGTCAAAAATACTGTCAGGTCACTGTTCGTGTACAGATTAATGGAGGGATGGGTATTTGTAACAACATCTGTGACAGCTGTTGTTTCCTTTTATAGGTAATAGAGTTTGATGATGGGTCTGGATCAGTTCTCAGAATACAACCACTGCGCACACCACGAGATGAAGCTATTTATGAGTGCGTGGCTTCCAATAGTGTGGGTGAAATAAGTGTGTCCACAAGACTCACTGTTTTACGTGGTAAGTTCTTTCTGAGCATTATTAATTTACTTCTTAGAGTAAGAAGTGATTTTAAAAGGGAGGCTTTACTCCAAGATAGTAAATTACAAATATTTTGAAATGAGTGTTGTTTTAGTCCCGATACTGTTAAATATACATTACATATAACTTCTGGTAATGGGGGTATGACTGAGTAGACGAAGGAAGAGAAATAAGACAGGAGAGCATTGTGTGTAACAAGTTACTTATGTTATTTAATGAACAAAAATAATGCTTTATGAGTACATCTGATTTGCATTTTACTGCTCTTCTGGGTAGCTTAGCTTTGTGTGATCAGTATTTACACAGAAATTGGCCCAATTAAGAGTGACCTTGAAAAATTACATAAGCAGATTTTAGAAGAGGTTAAGCTGCTACAAGACTTTTTCCCCCAGGACAGTGCACATAAAAAATGTTGTTTTTTTTTTTTTCAATTTCGAATGCATATGTTACCTGTATTGTGTTTCTACTTCAGTAAGAAGTTTTGGAATGTAGTTAAGGAAAATCAATTTTTATTTTTTTTTTAACTATCCCTCAGGGATGAGGATATAAATGTACTGCCAAAAGTATTGTCTACACAGTACTCATACTAGTAAGTGCTAGTAGTGAAATGACTTGAATGTTTGCTGGTCTGCTGGAAATAAATGAAAACTGGATTTGGAGACACTTCTTGAAATACGACGCTCTTCAGCTTTTACAGCAGAAAATTATTATATACAGTTATGATATCACATGGTATTATTTGATTTGTGCAATTAATTGATAAGAGCTTCTTTATATTATTTATATTATTATTCATACTTCTTATATTAAAGAGTCCCTGGTCATTGCAGGGGGGATTGGATCAGATGGCCTTTAATGGTCACTTCCAACTCACCTGATGCTGTGATTCAGTATGAACTAATGATGATCAGCCTACTTGACAGAATATAAAAGAAAAAAAAATTGTTAAGTATATTTATATGCATTTATATCTCTTTTTTTCTCAACAAAATTAGTGAGATGTGGATGTAGTTTCTCTATTTAAAATATATATATATTTCAATACTTGTGAACTTTTCAATCACAGTGGATAGTCCTAGAGTTACTGTTCAAAGTCAAAGAAGACTCTTAGAGGTAGTCTGATATAAACAAACCTGTTTAATATTTAAATTTGTTATCTCTAACGCCAGAATCATTCCTTCTAGTATCTTTTAAAAATTCTTCTCATTCTAATGAATGAAAATGGTAAGACTAATAATTAAGTTCATATTTTAACCGCATCATGGGTTTGTTCCTAAGTTTCTAAGATGGGTTTTTTCCTTCATTGTTTTGTGTGATGAAAATAGTTTTTTGCATAGTTTCCATGAAATACAACCACTTTGTAATACTCTATTAAAAATTAAAGGAACATGAAAAAAAAGGAGGAAATATTACAAACAAAAAACTAAAAAATCAGTGGGAAAGCTCAGGTTTGTTCCTTGCCTATAGAATCTCTTGAAATGCATTTACAAATCTGTGGTCTATAGAGATCTATTTCTTTTCTATTTCTGTTGATTATTAAATTGTTAGGCTTATATGAGCTTTGCTACCTTTTGTACTCAAATATTTCAATACTTGCAATGTAGCCATCAGATTCTGCATTTAAAAAAATGTTCATAATGCTATGCATATACAAATGTCAAATAAGCAAAATATGAATATTATTAGTTCTTAGGTTAAAAATTTAAGTCATTTTAAAATTAATTAAAAATTGTTTAATTAAAATGTATTAAATCTGGAAAAAACAAACAAACAAACAAACAAACAAAGGTGTAGTTTTCAGCCATAATATAGCTTTTCCAAATGATGGAATATATTTTTGCCTCAGAAATAGATTTACATATTTAAGGGAAAGCTGAGAACGTGTGAGCTCTTCAACTGTAGATTTAGATAAATGGGTAATGTCTCAGAAAGGAAGGACCATGATAGCGCATCAAGGCAATGTGATGAAGTTTTATGAAGACTAAAATTTTGAGCTTTAAATTCAGTACTTTGCTGTGTTTGTTTGTTTGTTTTTCTGTGACAAACAATAATTCAGTGCCAAGTGCATAAGTCTGGAAGATAAGTAATTCTATGATAATCTTCTACTTTTCAGCCTTAGACGAATCTTCACTTGTGTAAAACACTTCATTTGATGTTGTCATTTTCAGACATTGCCTCACGTAACTCCTTTAGGAAAAAAACATATAATGCAGATGTGAAAAAGAATGAACAAATATAATCCAATACAAAACAGCTTGTCTTTCATCTGCGGTCCACTTAGTCTTAACTCATCCCCAGTGAGTGCATGACTCTTGAATGAAGAAAATACTCAAGCAATATCCAGATGTTCTTTAAATGTTTCAGTAATGGTGTTGTTACAGACCCAAATAAGCAATTGAATTGGATCGTGTACAAATGGGGCTCTTGAGAAGGAAGTCAGAGTTAACCCATAGTTCAACACGCAAATGTTTGTATCCTAAGGCAAAAGTCTGGTGAAATAAAGACATTTACGGGACTTGAAATATCAACATGTATTCATTTGGTGTTATCTTAATCCATTTGAACTATTACAAAAGCACATAAATGCACATAAATACAATAGCACATAAATGTTTTTTGCCAACATATGCATCTTTTAAAGCTAAACTTGACAGATTTCTATCTGCAGCTGAACCAACTGTTTTCTTCACTAACGCTTTTATACACTTTTATTTTGTTCTTGCCCTTTGAGCAAGTTATTGTACTTGGCTCTCTAGGAACTATGAATATAAATGATGTCTTTAGCTTTTGGGTGTTGAAGCTTTAAAAAGTATAAAAGGTACAGGAAAAGTGACACTATTCCAAGGCTTCAGCAGGGAGACACAATAGGGCCTTCTTCTGTTACTGGAGTAAATCAGGGCACATTCCAACACAAGTTAAACATTTACTTTCAAGGCTGAACATAGTATCTATCTGGGCCAAGAGTGAATATCGTAGATAAATTAAAACTGCTTTTGATTTTCTATATATAAAGGTACATGAAAGTGATGAATTTGACAAGAAAAAAAGCTTTTTTTTTTTTTTTGCGGGAAAAGACTGGAAGGGTCTTTACAGACAAGAGGAGTCTATGCTACTTCTTTTGGAGGTCTTCATTTTGAAAATTTATACTGATAGCCATTTTAGTGAAACAACACTGATTCATTCACTCAAAATTATCAGTTTTCAATAGGCTATCAAAGACTATAAAATGTAAGAAGTTTCCAAACATTGCAGGCAATTGCAGATGTAATAGCTTTACTTTTATTGATCATTTATCTATTGTTAGATCAACCTAAAAACTGTTCTGTTCTGATAATAGATACTTTTAATGACAATACAAAACTTGTTCTGGCAGGTGTTACATGTAAGATTATATACTTCAGGAAGAAGGAGAGAGGTACTTATTTCTGGCATAATAGAGAAACCAGCAAAACTCACATGCTGTTAATTCTGAAGAATTTGTTTTCAGTTTTCTTATTGACTTCTGTCTCGATTCCACCCAGCAGGCAGCGAGTAACCACACAACCACAGACCCTTGGGATGAGGGAGAAAACATAACAAAATAGAAATCTTGTGTTAAGATAAAAACTATTTACTAACACAGAGGTAAAAGAAAAAATTAAGACAAATAAATATCTCCACAATGCAAGTACCCACCACCTGATTCCCAACTAACAATACAACAATACAGACTGATGACCTGCTAGTATGAGATACATCTAATGCCTAGATGTTTGCTATCACTGATGTTTGCATTGTTTTATCTATTACTATCTAACAAGAGTGAGGACCTACATAGGTTACTTGAGTAAGGAATGATTCTGAATTTGTGATCTGGCACATTTATCTTTTAGGGCACAGAAATTAGACAAATGGAGTGACACATCTGTAATGTCGGAAAATGTGCTATGGGATGGCTCTCATTTGTATACAAATGGGAGAAACGAGTTTACATTTACCGAGTATTAGCTAAATGGTATGAAAAATTAATTGTGTTCTAGCTGCAGCTGTATAAACTGTGTACACCAGTGTTTACCTCACTTGACTACTTGCTGTATAGTCATAATGACTGTTGCTGGGGGGCTTCTGCTAGGACAAATCATTGAAAGTGGAAGTGAAGAAAGGTAAATAAGAAAATACCTCTGTGACAACTTCATACACTGTAAAGTTGTTTATCTCAAATATATATTTCATGACAAATCTGAAGAGTCAAACCTTCTGTCTTTTGAGGAAAGAAATGTCTTTCCTCAAACTTCCTCAAATTTCAGTGATCATGCTATATACTATGCACAGCACAACGTGACCAAAATTAGCATGTTAATTACAGTCCTGTTTTTATTATGCCTCTTTTTTGAAGAGGAACACTGTTATTCCTGCTGTGAAAATAGTACTTTGCAATTTATGTTATAAAGTCTCTCCTGGGGAGCTGAGTAAGGAAGATTAAGGAACAAAACACAGCTGCTTGACAGTCCACAAAAGGATTTGGTGAAATACTGAAAAAAAGAAGGAAAAAAAAAAAAGAAGAAAAATGAAGCCAGTACAATTTAAGTAGAAACTTACAAGCCAGTGTGGAATTGTATTCAGATTTTGTGAAATGGCTTACAAAGTAGTAAAGTACTAGTAATATTTAGATGTAACACTATAAACTATTTTGAAATATTTTCTTTCAGAATGCGAATGTTTTAGGGAAAATAAAAACATTTATCTTCTATTCATTATAATTTGAAATAATCTTTTTTTTTGTCTTTTTTTTTTTTTTTAGTTCATTAGAGATCTATACTTTTTTTACACGACTTTTTGTGCAGTTCTAATTGTATAATAAACAGTCATAAAGGAACTTTTCATGTTACCAATTAATAATAAAAGCTACAGGCATGCCTTTGTGAAGTTTTCTTTTCTTTTCTTTCTGCTGCTCTTCACTGAATTTCACCTTTCACTGGATTTCATCCAGACAAAAGAATAAAATTAACCAGTTCACTCTTATGTATTTGTATGTATTAACAGGATCAAGTTTGTGTTTGAAATATTAGCAGTGGTAGAAAATCATTGATACCTGATGTTTTAGGGCAAAATGGATGGTTTTAATAGAGAAAGAATATGTTGAAATCTTCCAGCTGGCTGTACTGTATCTTATTAGAAGCATACACG
>JAPSGF010000123.1:214128-235831 GCA_035772895.1 Perdix hodgsoniae | reverse complement strand
TCTCCTCTCCTCTCCTCTCCTCTCCTCTCCTCTTCTCCTAAATTAAATTCTTCTATCTTGGTACTAAGCTCAAAAGCTCATCTTGGCTGCCACCTTTTCTGTTGTTTCAGCTGTTGCACTTGCCTGTGCATGCCTGTGTTTTCACTGGGCCTGTAAGTTATTTTAATAAAACATATTTTGTCTTAAACTGCATTATCAGCCCAGCTCCTAAGATAAACACACCTGTTATAGACAATCTCTATCTTAATGTTAACATACAGATTCATTTTTTTGGCTGTATAGATAAAAGTCTATCTGGGGAATCCTCTTCACTATACCTGCAGCAAAATGATTCTTGGGAAAAGAGAAATGAAAGGCTGAAAAATTTGTATATATATGTGTGTATATATATATATATATATTTTTTTTTTTTTCCCCAAAAATCTACTGTCACTTGGATTTTGATTAACAGCAAGAAGATAAAGCGAAGTGTAGAAAAGCTGTTAGTAAGCCTCAAAGCAATCATTTGTTGTTGTGATTTGTTTTATATAGCGCACAGGTGACTGAAAGGAAGGTTTGCTGAAAGCAGTGGGGAAACAGGTGCTTTAGTTGGACTTCAGATTAGTCAAATCATGAATTGGTTGTTAGCTGCAAAACATCAAAATCAAAGAACCAAGCAGAAAACAATGTCTAAAGGATTGCCATTTGTGTTTCTTTTGTATATGGAAACATGAAACTAGTTTATTGATAGTTCTTTTGATAGCTGCTGAACACTTTCTATGGGTTGCTCTGATGCTTTAAAGTTCTCTTTGTTTTTGGTTCTTCATGTTTTTGTTGCAGTTGTTAGTTTGTATGTTTATTCTGCTTAAATGCTGAAACAAACGAGGATAGTACTTGATGCGAAATTTTCAAGCTTTTGTTGTTGTTGAATAAGTTGCATAAACTCAAGTTCTTTGTAACCAGATATCCTTAAAAGGTGGCTGTCTCGCTCCAATTTATTAGAGGGAGATGAGGTTCTTTTAATATCTGTATACCCGGTGTGAGATTAAGAAGAAGCAGTTCAAATGTTGGTCCAACCAGCTTAATATAAATCCTAATCAGGGAGACGGGGAAGGGAAGGAAGGAGATAGAAGAGGTAGGAAAGAAGCAAGAATGACGTAAAGGAGATAGTCACCACCAGGATCCAGCAGCGGTCCCATTGCTGGGGACCCCAAAAGCAATGGAGGGGGGGGGAGTCAGAACAGCAGCATGGCCGGCCATGGGCAGCAAGCATGTAGCATGAAGAAATTGCAGAGCCAATCTGGGAGGAAGCAGCAGGACACAGGTAGCAGGCCCAGGAGAGTCCATCAGCATGCAGGAATTCCGTGGTGAGGAATCTGATGGCAGACACCTTTGTTCTTCAGCACACATGTAGAGCTCAGAGAAAGTCCAGGAGGGAGAGAGGCAGGTCATGAGGTTTCTCATGGCAGAAACCTCTTCTTTGTTATGAGGAATCTGTTGCCAGAAAACCTCAACCTCATGGTTGTAGGCCCCCTTTTTATCTTTCTTCTTCTGCCAGTGTGGCATTCCTGGGCGCTTGGGTAAGAGTCATGTGCAGCACCTCCTGAGATGGCCATCTTCCTTGAGATAAGCCCATACAAAAGACTGTTTCCTGGTCATTAATCTGCGGCTTATCTCGTTGCCCCTGGCCTTGTCTATCTGTGTCCCTCAGACAAAGTATTTCTCAACCCTTGCCCAGGACTTGCTTGGGCTTGTTCATCTGTGTCCCCAGCAAGCTTTGAGACAATGATATAAAAGAATAATTTCTTACAGTGGCCTGATTTTTATTGTTCTGAACGTAGTTTAGTTGCAGCAAGACTGTACAGAAACAATTATTTGAAGTTAAAAAAATCAGCGTGTTGTTAACCTTAACGTTGGCTGATAATTCTTGAGAGATCATTTTATACAGTAGATAAATTATAACGAACCAGCTCTTGCTTAAATTACACTCAAGTGAGAGGTAGTAAGATACAGGGGTGTTCTATGTATTTATTGAGACATATTGGAACATTTATTTATATTTTTATCTTCTAATATTGACCAGAGACTGGGGAGATATGTGTTTGCTGTTTCAGACATGCAGCTTGGCTATCAACCTCACATTTGTTTTCTGAGAAACGACAGTGAGAAATTCCATAGATGAAAACGGGCTTAAAGTTTTGGTGTTTAGGGCCTAAGAATGAAGATTTATTATGGCATAAATGCTCCAGAAGAACCATCCAATCTCATCATTTAATTGAGACCCTTAAAATTCATTATAAGCAAAAATAGGTTATAAATAAACTTAGTAATACTTACTCTATCTAGTAACAGCAATATACTATTTATCTTGGATTTTTAAAGTCAAACAGTTGGTTTATGTGATTTTTCAAATTCTGCCAGGTCACTGAAATCAAAACAAGGTGTTTTTTTTTTTTTAAATTTCTGCAATATTAAGCAGCTTTAAATGTTTTGTTTTCTTTGAGTAACAATTCAGAGCATCTGCTCTGTATTCTACCTTTCCTATATAATGTTAAACAGTTTTGCATATCATTCTCAATAATGATTCATAAATGAAAACTTATTTATGTTGTTACTGCTGTTTTAAAACACAGATGCAGTCTTTATATCAGAATTAATTTCAATTATATTCATTTAATTCCATTTAGAAATCAAAATCAGATGTGCAGATAACTTTCTTATATGGACTTTATCTGTACAAGGAAATAAAATTTGTTAGTATTTCACACTTACAAAAACTTTTACAGAGGCAGGAACTCTGTTTATATATATTCTTCACATGCTTTGAATTGGTATAGAGGCTAGTTATATAGTGTAAAGTTCCTATTTTCTGAAATACAGGTCCATGTTTTCATGTGTCCCTGGAAAAACAGCCACAGACAGGCAAACTGTACGTTTATACCTTCTATCTGTCTGTCAAATTTCTTACAGTGCAAAATGCAAAACTCTTACCAGACATTGGATGTTTTATAGTTACAGAATTTTATATTCGTGCTTAGGAATTATCTTCCCAAGAAATAATTATGTAAACCCTAACATTTAAATTTGATATAGGTTAATAGAATTGTCATGGGCTCTGTGATGTACACTGTGATTGAATTAATCAATAATTATTGACTTTCCATCACTGTTACTACCAGAGTTCCGCTGTTTTAACTTGAAAGAGCATGGCTCTGACTCATGGAAGTACAGCACAGAAATAACAGTTGTTTCACATAAAATCAACTGCAAAATGAAAGCATACCCTGAGGTTATTGTTATTGCCATTTTAAAATTGCAGACCCTAGATTTACTTGTTAAGACTTGATATTTGCATTTCACTGTAATAAAAAGGATGTTTATTTTATGTCTTCCAAATGACTGTGCAGCTCATTTCCCTGAAATTTGGCAATATAAGCATGCATTTATAAAGCAAAATGGGAACTGGAAAACCATCCGGTGGAAATGGTATCACAAACACAGGATTTCTTTCTTCATTCACTTTATTGCCACTTATTTTGGCAGTCTCTCTTTCTCTCTCTCTTTTTTTTTTTTTTTTTTAAATTCTGACCATCCTCATTCGCTGCACACTTATTTCTGTCATTGCTTCAACTGAGTGGGTCAGTAAATTGCTCTTTCTAAAGGATTATATTATCTCCAGTGACTTAGTAAAAGGGAGATAAGGTGGAGCTGATGTGTGTCAAACACTTGTGGGGGCCAATTGAATCTCATTTACAAAGTGTATTGCAGGTCATTAATACCTGAGCTTCCTCCTGCAATGCAGGGTATTTACACAGTTTTTTAGAGAAGACAGTATGGAACAGATCTGCCTTTCCATTCAAAGAGAACACCTAAGTACATTTTTCCAGAGAACGTAGAAGATAAAAAGGTCCTTTAGCAGTAAATCACAGAATGCTAGGATGCAACAGTGAGAAATGATTTTGGTGTATTTAACTTGTTATAGTCTTTCTTCTGCATCTGATTTTGGTCATTTGTAGAAAAAATATACCAAAACAAATGTCTCTGTGGATTGCAAATAATGACTATTTTATGTTCTTAACACATCTCTCTGAAAAGTCTGCTTCCTAAACTAGTTTCAGTAACAAATGTCTGACATTTCTGCCTTTCTTACTGAATAAAAATGAATAAATAAATAGATAAAGCCCCTCCAATAATATTAAACAGACTCCCATTAAAAATGAAGACCAATATTTAAGTCAGCCATTTATTATGCTGGTACTCTACATAAATATGATCCTGTCAGATAATTAAACATTCTTAATAGATCTAACTTAATGTACCTCTATCACTGTTTAAGTATCTGTTGAGGCGCATTATTTCCAATAAAGTGATTTAATGAAGAAGTAGTTGACAGAACAGATTTCTGTAATATTGCCTTGAAAAATGAAGAATTTTACAACTTTTAATATTATTTTCAGATATATTGCCAAAAAAAAACACATCTACTAAGGAAAATTGTTTTTAGCAGTTTGAACTCAAAGTCACAACTGACTTGATAAATGTAAATTTTATGTTAGAACAGAGTGTACTTGAGTAAACAAAAATATTAATTTGTTGTACATGTATGGAGCTGGGTATTTGTGCTAATGCTTTAGTAGCTAACCCACAGGCACATTCCTTAATGACTGTAAGAGCAGTTGAGTCTTAGGTTGTGCACAGGAGCACACCCAGCATGAAAGGAAGACTTCTTGGTTGTTCATAAAACACATCTAGTTACTGTGTATAATTTTGACCAAATTTGATTATTATGCTTAGTTTCACCCTCCTAACTCCCCTCTGCTACCCGTACATAAAAACACAAGGCAAAGAAGTGAAATAATTTCACTGTGGCAGTGGAGTTGGAAATGTTGCCCTGTAAGATGAGATTGCTGAGGAGGAACATTTTAAGAAGAGGCAGTTTTAGGGACATCTAGCAGCAGCACAGTATCATTAGAGGGAATAGAGCAGATGAAAGTATAGCAGGGCTCTGCAAACTGTATATGTCACAACAGCAAAAAGCAGTGGCATTAGCTGAGATGTGCGAAGCCCAGGCTGGAGATGAGGAGTAGTCTTTTCCCACCAGGATGACCTGTCTTTGGAGGCAGGGCCCAGTTGGGTTGGAGCAAGTCTCCAGCTTGGAAGATTTTCACAGCCTGTATGGATAAAACCTGGACAACCCAGCCTGCAGCCTCTGTCAGTAGGAGAAAGCCCCTCATTCTGTAGTTTAGAGGGAAAACACAGTCCACAGCTGAAATGCTTCTTCAAGAATATTCATAAACCAGTGTTAACGCTAGAGCTTGTTTCCATCGTTTCACCTCCATTAACAAAAAATCTTGATACAGATATGCAGGACAAAACTTTATTCATCATATTCTAAGAACTTGATGTGATGCTAGGTTTTAAGTCCTCACAAGGAAAACTTATTTATATTGACCCAATCATGAGAATTAAGGGCCTTTTGGAGTGGCATGAAGCTCCCCCAGGAAAGGATAAAATTTAGTATTAGAAAAAGATTCTTCATCTACAGGGGGGGATGGGCACTGGAACAGGCTTCCCATGGCAGTGGTCATGGCACTGAGCCTGCGGGAGTTCAAGACCCATTTAGAAAATGTTCTCAGACATATGATTTGACTTTTGAGTTTTCCTGCATAGAGCCAACAACTGGAATGGATGACCCTTTAAGTCCCTTCCAAGTTAGTATATCTTATGAGCTATGATTCTTCATCACTGCTCTCTCTATATATATATCAAATCATCAAATCAGCATATATATATCATCAAATACAGCACATATATATATATATGCTGTATTTGATGAAGTGCAGTAAGTGATTTTCTGTCAGTATATGATTTGCATAATATGGCTATTATTATGTATTTAATGTTGCATTAATAATATTTAACTTCATAAAGATGCTATGATCAAGCAATAAAATATGTTTCTCATTTACCTTTTAAACAAAGATGTCATAAATAAGAGGCTGGTATATCAAATGTACATTGTATTTTATTTCTTTTTAATTGGCAGAAATTCTAATTAACAGATTGACAAAGTATCACTTTCAGGAAAGCCAGTAGAAGTAGTTGTTGCACATCCTGACACTTTCTACTTTTCAATCCCTAGTTTGTAGTGATGATGAATACCAGGAAAATAATTGTAAGTTATAAGCGTGATGTGTACAATACAATACAGGCAAGACTTACCGAAGACCAAAATAGAAAAGGAAAAGCAGAAACAAAACAAACAAACAAACAAAACACATTCTAGAAATGTTTCCTTATCTGTTTAGTTTGCTCTGAAAATAATTCTTCCTATTTATTTCAATGGAAAGAGCACAATAATTTTTTGACAGCAAATTCTCAGCTACAAAACACTGATTTTCAGCATAGAATCTACAATTAGCTACATGTTTTTCTGAGTGATGAACAAGTGTCTGCACGCTGTACTTATAAAAAAAACTGCACCAGTGGCGTTGACTCAGTTTTGCTTTTACCACTGTTGAAACTCACTTTTATCACTGTTGAAACATCTTACTGTGTTCATATCCACTGTTTGGTCTCCATGAGCATTCATGAAATGTTAAGCAAGAAATATCAATGGTGTAATTTTTTTCCCATATGGAAGAACTCACTTCCACACTTTTGCTTCATACATGCTTCCATGTCAGAGGCCATTCTGTCAGACTGCCCTTCTGCTGCCATCCATTGCACGGAAACAGTATGTAATGAAATATTAGTGGGAAGATTCAACCTCTTGCCATACCACCACCATCTGTCCCTATGGGACAACATAATAAAATAGGAGGCATTACTTTTGGAGCAACTCTTTCATCATAGCATCTTGATGAATCTTGATGAATCTGAATTTGATGTACTGACAAGAGTTCAGAATTTAAGTAGAAGACTGTTCCATGTAAACACATAAGTGTTCTGTACCTAGTAAATGACTTCATCAGTAGGTGAAATCTTTTCTGGTTGTAGTAGCTTCAGTGTACTGCATTGAAGCATCAGCTGAAGTTTTGTTTGATCTTCAACAAATGACATTTAGACCCATTAAATCATTTTTCTTGTTCATTCATCTAGTTAAACTAAATCATACTGTTCTGAGAAATGAAAGGCTTACATAGAAAGCTACAGAGATATGAGTATGCCAACAGTTTCTTCTGCGTAGTGAAAAAACTCTCAGTGAAGATCAAATACACGGTGTTTCTGAATGCTGGTATTTGTATCTTTGGATGCAAATTTGCATTTATAGTCACATATTTCTTTAACTGTTGTCTTCCAAAGAAGCAAGCATTTTCCATTATTACTATTTAAGTCGTTATGAAGCAAGCATACTCAGCAAAGTATGTTAACAAATGAAAAGTGAGGAGGAGAGTCAGATAGAGCATTAATATTTTTATAGATCTCTTACATCACAAGTTTGCTTTGTGAAAGGAGGCTTCAATACAGTATTTAAGTGCCAAATCCTAAAATGAAATAAAGAATAGCTCAAATATTCTAATACTGCTTAAGATGTTTAAGATGTTCCACGGATGGGGCATCAACAGCCTCTCTGGGCAGCCTATGTCAGTGCCAGACAACCGTCAGAGATAAAAGTCTATTCCTTATAGTTAATCTAATATGCTCTCTTAGTTAAAGATTATTGTGCTTTGTCATATCACTACATGTCCTTGTAAAACATGCCTTTCTGTCTTTCTTATAGGCCCCCCTTTTATTGAAAAGTTTCAGTAAGATCTCCCTCTGTTCTTGGCTAAACAACCCCAACTTTCTCAGCCTGTCTTCAGATACTTCAGCTTTTTATTCATTTCTGTGGATCTCCTATAATCCATTTAGTCTCAAGTCAGTGCTGAGATCCCCAAAGCTGAATACAGTACTCCAGATAGAATTTAATAAGAGCAGAATATAAGGGAATGATCATCTGCCTTACCATGCTGGCAACATTTATTTTCTGTGCAATCAAGGGTGTAGTTGGTTTTCTGGTCTGCAAACATACACTACCAGCTCGTGTCCAACTTTTTATCCACCAGTACCCTAAACACCAGTCTCCCAGTCTGACAGGTTACTCTCAATCCATTTATTCCCATACTGATGAAAAAATCTTTTTTTTTTCTTTTCTTTTAAATTGAAGATTTATTATTATTTATTAGATTATTAGATTAGAAGATTTATTATTATTATTATTATTATTATTATTATTATTATTATTATTATTATCTGTCTTAAACTCTGTTGATCATAACTTCTGCCTAGATTTTTGGCGCTTTTTTTTTACATTCAGTTATCCTTTAGTTTGTGATAAACGTTTATAATAATTTTTAGAAATATGGAGCATAAGAAAAAACCAGTATGCTTTGTAGACGGCCACACAGAAGATAAATTCTATATACATATTACTGTGTATGTATACCTATATGTACATATATTCAGGTTACTGTGAAGACTGGGTAATTCCAAAGCATGCTCCATCAACCTGATGACCTTAATATTCTTCCATGATGAATGATGCAAGCAGTAAACATTTGCTGAAGCTAAGTCCATAGATTTCAGCAAAACTGGTTCCTGTACTCAAGTGCAGAACTATGCTCTCATTTCTATTTAAAATAGAAAAATAAAAAATAGAACTACTTATCTACCTTCATTTTGAGACTGGCTGATTATGTTGTAATTTAGACTAATAAGTGAAAGGAATGGAATGTCATTGAATGCTGCATACAGCACTCACAATCTATGTTTTCCTTCATAACAAAATTACAATGTATTGCTTCCAAGAATTCAACATGTACTTCAGCTGGAATAAAAATGATGGATACAGTGCTTAGATAAAACAATGGTGGGCACCCAAAAACCCTTTGGACCAGCCTGTCTTTTGATTTATTAATAAAGATTACATTCTGTGAAGAGCAGCATGCATTTATTATTTATCAGTATTACTCTGAGCCTCTGCCAATACTAATTTCTTTCTTTGTGTCCTTGCCCAGTCTATTCTTAGTATGTGTTCTCAATATTCTCATTTAAAATAGTTGTAAAGAAATATGCCCAGATTTCTGCCAGCTTTGACTTCACTCTGTCTATCCAATTCAGATTTTACTATCATTTTAAAAAACACGCTCTTGGCTTTGTTTTTTATTACTATACCTGTACGCTGTATAAATATTCTCAAACTAAACAAGTCTTTGGAATAGTGTCCATCAGTCCAAACAGAATTATTCCCACCTAAGTCAATTTTCTGGTCTTGGTTTTTTTTGGGTATCAAGGTCTTCCAGGTTCCTAGAAGTTCATCAAAGCTGAATTTTCTATAGAATAACTATTCGTTCTGGTATATTGTTTTTGTTCAGTTGTGATGACAATCTTATTTTTGTGACACTGAATTCCCCTTTCCTAAGACTGCATGTAATTGTCACAGAGTATTAGCAAAATTTTATTTTGCTGGCTTTTTGTCTTTTTTTCTCCAGTTCCCCTATGTTTTCTTACAAAATTACTGCTGTCACATGAAACGAACAACAAATATTATTAGCCTTATATTTTCCAGCAATGAATAGGTGCTTGCTTGCCCACTTCCTTTTGTCCCATTTCACTTGTACTAGCTGTCTGATTTGATTTCAGGTATGTTACCTAAATAGTTAGGAGATGTGTATTTTTTCCTGTTCGATAATTTGCCCATCACTTTTTTTGCTCAGGCGTGCGCAGGAAAAAGTTAACTGTTCTTAAAATAATTTGAATTATTTTTCCATAGAGTTTCTAAGTCTACATTCTGAGAGAATTTCCTTTTTAGTGATTTAAGGCAAATGTAATTAGAAATGCTAGGGAAAGAAAACATAATTTTGTGACATTCTAAAGCAGAGATGTCAACCTGATTTGGGTGACCTGGGGCATGTCTTTCTGTTTATTGTGGTTATACTGAACTTCTGTATTGATTGAAACTGAGGGGAAAGAGGAAAACAAACAAACAAACAAAACAACACAACAACAAAAAAGCAGCCACTAGAATTATGGTTAAAATGACAACTGACAATCAAAAATAAAGTTATATTGTACCCTACTAGTTAACAAAATATAGGATAAAAGCAAGTCTAACAAGACTTCATATATAACCGTACTGATTTCAGTGATGCTGATCTTTAAATTATGTTTAATATCTTCCTTGTTCTGAAACAATTTTAGGCACTGGCTCAATGAAACACTCTAAATTAATTTATTTCCCTTTGAGTCCTAATAAACTAATATTCTGGTACATATTCAACACCATTTATATTTTTGTCTTATTTTAGCTGAACATTTAAATGAAGCTAACAACAACAAAAAAGATTTTATTCTCTTCCTTGTTTGTTTCAACTTATCAGTTTTCTCTATTTTGAAATGTTTGAACATTAACATCATGAAATACAGCATGAATATGTAGAGACTTCTGTAATAACTTATTGTTGTTTTTTACTGAGGATAAGTAACGTTCTTTGTAGCATATGAACAAAGAAAGTAAAAGAAAAGAGTTATGTAGGGAAATGATAGAGTACGATTAAAAGATGTAGGGATAATTATGAGACTGAAGTATACCCAAGAGAGCCATCAGTGAACTAAACACAATCTTATGCATTTCTTGTTAGAAGCTATGTATTTGGGGTTTTTTAATTTATTTGTTTGCTTTTCTTTTGATGATAAATCTAAGCAAACATACAGCAGGAAATATTTTAATTATTGCAGTTTGCATTAGAAATGAAAGAAATACAGGATCTCTAAGAGTAGTTAATAGTTATGTATAAGGTGCTGATACACGTAGCATCCTCTGATAAACTAAATTTCTCTGCAGGAAAATGTAGGGTTTACATGCTTTCATTTGTCAACTGCACCAACTACATTTAATAATACAAGGGAAAAAAAATGGCGTTATTTACATGAACGTTATTTTCTTTTACAAACTCTTATGTGAAATTGAATCTATTCCTTGATATGTTGTCTGATATTCTGCTTTATTTAAGCGGAAGAGGTTACAAATCTGTCAATTTGTATCTCAGATTGTCCAGTTGTGTTCTGGGCTGCATTAAAAATGGGGTGGCCATCAGGGAGAGGGAGGTGATTATCCCCCTCTACTTAATTCTTGTGAGGCCTTATCTGAAGTACTGTGTCCAGTACTGCCACCAGCACAAGAAAGATACAGAGCTCTTAGAATAAGTGCAGAGGAGGGCCATTCAGATGATCAGAGGGCTGGAGCACCTCTCCTATGAGGAAAGGTTAAGAGAACTGAGCTTGTTTATCTTGGAGAGGGCTCAGGGGAGACATTATTGAGGCCTGCCAGTACTTGAAGGGAGCTTACAAACAAGAGGGGGAACAGCTGTTTGTGAGGGTGGATAGTGATAGGACAAGGGGGAATGGTTTTAAACTGAGAAGGGGAGGTTTAGGTTAGATATTAGGAGGACATTTTTCACACAGAGGGTGGTGACACACTGGAACAGGTTGCCTAAGGAGGTTCTGGATGCCCCATCCCTGGAGGCATTCAAGGCAAGGCTGGGCAGCCTAGTTTAGTGATTGGCGACCCTGCACATAGCAGGGGGGTTGAAACTAGATGATCATTGTGGTCCTTTTCAACCCAAGCCATTCTATGTTCTTTGAATCAGTGCTGACAGTAGTTAACCTTTTCATGAACAATGCTTAGGCAAAATCATCATGATTGTCTCAAAGAGACTGTGACAACTCTAAGACAAGGAATAAATTGAACTAAACTCAGTGAAAATGAAGGAAGAGGCAAGATAAGAATCACATAAGAATGGAGTCCAAAGTTTGTGAAAATTAATACAGTATCATAAATAAGTGAAAAATGAGGAAAACATAGATGAGACTCATTACATTACATTCAACATTAGAACTAGTAAAATTGTACAAAGAGTATGTAACTGATCTGATGAGTAACATGATTTTTCTGTAATGTGAATATACATATCTAATAAATATATGTATTAATTGTGTTTGATTTAAAATATTTAAACTGCACAAATGTAACTATGCGGATTACTAGAAATCATTCAAGGAGTATTGCTGAAGCAGAAAATTTCAGTTTGTCAGACTTTCAGCCTTCAGATGCTTCTGGTATCAAGTGAACTGGTGATGTTCTGTTCTTTTTCCTAAATGTATGGTCATTTTCTCATTCTCATTCAGACAAAACAAACAAATAAAAAATGCCTCAGTCTTTCTGAAAAGAAAAATAGTTAAATAATCACTACATTGTCTTATGAATCATGGAACTCTATTTCTAGGTCACAGAAACCTGTCCTAGGTATGAAAATACACAGAAGAACAGTAGCTATACATGTATTCCATTTATTTCTTCCTGTCAGAGAAATTCAGCATCTAGGAATGCTGGTGAAGCACCTCCAAAGAAGTTTCCTTTACGATAAATAAATAAATAAATAGATAAATACATGTTGACTATATCAACTCTATATGTTGACCTTTGATTTTCCAAATATACTTAAAACCCGGTGTAATTAGTGGAGATTTTTAATCTTACAGAATTTTTTTTGTTTCAAAGTAACGTCTTTTTTTTTTTTTTTTTTTTTTTTTTTCTGTAGCAGTTGCAACAAAAATAGCTGTTTACTGCTGTTACAAATACCAGCAGTTTATGTACATTAAATGTTCCAAAATTTCTGCAAGCAACACCTTGCATATTATTCATGAACATTTCCAACATCACACACACATATTTTTGAGTTTCTAGAACCTGGAGATGTAGCAGTAAATGTCTCAGATACTAAATCTGCTACTAATGTTTGCTTTTTTCCCATTGTATACATTATAGCTGTCATGTGGGGCCTCCTTTCTATGCTTAGAGCATGACTAGACAGTTGAACAAAGTTTCTGATGGCATACACGGTGAAGATGCACCTGATGTTGCATGACTTTTCATTTCAGCCTTTGCCCTGATAAGTTTTTGACTTGTTTTTCTATTGAGAAAGCAAGCCTACCCCACCTTCATTTTAATTCTGAACCTAATGAGTTGTTTGAGACATTGTGTGAGAAAGCCAGAAGGATACAGAGAAGAAGTGGGACAAATAAAGTCACGGCATACCTTTTATCTTACCTCAGTTTGAGTTTATTAACAACATTTTCTTACTGCCATGTCTCTGTCTTTCGCACATTATAAACTGTACTTCTCCTTAGGACATAAGATTTATTTATATTTTCTCAGCTCACAAATACAACATTTTTTATAAATATATTCATATTTTACTGTAAATATGACTTCTAATTTTACCTTTTAAAGAAAAATATGAAGTAATTTTATGATGAGAATCAGTTTCCTAATTATTTGAGTATAATAATTCAGTTTTAAAGTTATGATGATGGTGAAGATTGCCATTTAAATGTAAGGTTTGATGGGAAAATAATCCAGAGCTAGAACAGATTTTGTGGATGCTCTTCCCATTGTCAATGTGTTTTCCAGATTTTTCATAGCTTGATGCATAAGAGGGATGGGATCGTAAATTGCATAGTATCACTGTTGACTTTTTATATTTAATTTACATCATAACGCTTAAAACATAAATGCCATGTAATGTGAATTCATGTTAAGACTCATCAGAGTACATATGATTAAAGAAAAAAATAAAATAAAATAATAAAATAGATCTGTAAGAACACTGTAATTGTTAGATGACATTGTTTCTAAGATCCACATGCTTATTTTTGTTTTTTTAAAGATAGATCCAAATATGTAATACATTGATTTTTCTATTTTTCTTTTTTTTTTTTCTATTTTTTCTATTTTGAACAACTATTTGTAGCTATCAGACAAGAAAAGCTTCAATAAAGCTGTATGCATTATAAAATGAAATTAACTTATGCTGGTAAGAACGTAACAGAAATATTAAAATTATGTCAGTTTCAGGGGAAATACTGAGAACATGTTTGTGTATTAAAATGTTAAAACAGCTTATTTCATTTTCTAAGTTAGGTTAACAATTTTTCTATTAGCTGTAATTTAGAAAAACTCTAATTGCATTCCAGGAGAATCTCTTTCTTTTTCTATACAATCTAAGCCAGTCTTATGCATAACTTATACATTACAGCTTTACTTTATGTTCCGTTACATTATTTCATTAAAATTATGCACATATAGGCAGCTAAGGAGTTTTTGCAGATTTTTGAATACGATTATAAGAGAGGCATGAGAGATAATCATTATTGTTAATGGTAATGTTGATTACTGCCATCTTGAAGGGGTTTTTTTTGAGCCTTATGGTACCAAACTAGAAAGTCTGAACCAGCAAACTCTGAAGTCAGTGATGTTTTAATCAACAAACAGGCTAGTAAGATAACAGTTTCCTAGGCCTATGTGATACTGGTATTCAGGTTTAGTAGCAAAGATAAAAAAAATATTGGTGAGTTTTCTACTTGAAAGTATGCTATTTAATATATTTGGAAAAGAAATGTTGAACATTTCTGGAGGCCTAAGTTCAGTGTGTTGCTAGACATAGGGAAAATATTTTGTAGAAGTGCTGGAGAGAATGTAATCCTCTGTTAATAATCATAAGCAGAAATTAAAACATTATTGAGCATGTTTGAATTTTACAGCTAAACTTTACATTGTGATTCAAAAGCATATAAGAAAGTTGGAAAAAAAAAAGGTATTAAAAACAGAAACATCATACTTATTACTGACAACTGTATTGACACTGCAAAAATTTGGGACAGTTAAAATTCTTTATCACTATCACATAACACAGAGGATTCGAATTTTGACTGATACCAAGAAAACCTTTGATTTCTTGCATTAGTTCACAAGCAGAGAGTTGGTAAGTTTTGATGGTATGTATAACTGTAGCTGTAGTCTTACATTCACAGAATAGCAGATTCACAGAATCACAGAATAGTTTAGGTTGGAAATAACATCTGGAGTTCATCTGTTATAAGCCCTCTGCTCAAGATGGGGTACCTAGAGCCACTTACAGACTTACAGACTTACCACTTTGTCTGCATGGCTTTTGGAAATCTCCAAGAAGGAAGATTCTGCAACTGTTCCATTGCATAGTCACCCTCATGGGAAAGTGTTTCCTAATGTTCAGAAAGAACCTCCTGTGTTTCAGGAGGTTTCCTGAAACCTCCTGAAACCTGTCCTGTTTCTTCTTGTCCTGTCAGTGGCTATTGCAAAGACCATCACGTAGTTGTATTTGCACCTTCCTTTCAGGTATTTATAGACACTGGTACTATTTTCCTGAGACTCTTCTTCTCCAGGCTGAATAATCCCAGTTCTCTCAGCCTTTCCTCCTTTTAATCATCCTGGTGGTCTTATTTTGAACTGTTTCAGTATGTTCATGTCTCTCCTATGCTGAGAAGCCTAGAACTGGACATAGCTCCCCAGTTGTGGCCTCACTGCTACCCAGTAAAGAGTGAAAGGATCACCTCCCTAGATCTGCTGCCAGTGCTTTGCCTAATGCACAGTGCATTATGCAGGCTTAGACTTCTGTCTCATGGTCAAGTTAGCAATAAACCAGATTTATGGTCAAGTTAGCAATAAACCAGACCCCCCAGATTCTCTTAAACCAAGCTGCTTTCCAGCTGCCTGACTCTGAACAGGGATTGGTACACAGAGTTGTTCCTTTATAGGTGCAGGACTTGTTGAATTTCATGAGGTTCTTGTCAGCTTATTTCTCTAGCCCGTTGAGGACTTTCTGGATGGCAGCATGACCCTCTTGAGGGTGGATCAGCCATTCCCTGTAGTTTCATGTCATCTGTGAACTTGCTGAGGGTACATTCTGGTGCTATCATCCAGATTACTAATGAAGTTGTTAAACAGAAGTGGACCCAGTATAAGCCCCTGAGGTACACTACTACTGCCTAGTCTCCAGCTAGACTTTGCACCACTCATCCCTGCTCTCTGTGTCTGGACATTTAGCAAGTTTTTGGTTCACTTCACTGCTTGCCCATTGAGGCTATTTTTGAGCAGTTTATCTGTGAATATCTGATGGGGAACATTGTTGAAGTCTTTACTAAAGTCCTGGAAGACAATAGCCACTACTCCCTCCTCATCTGTTGCGCTGGTCATTTCATGATAGAAGCTTATCAGATAAGTCAGGCATAATTTCTTCTTGGTGAATACATGCTGACTGCATCTGATGATTTTTGTTTGTTGTTTCTCGTATACCTGTTTTCCAAAATTAGCTAATTCAAATTCATGTGCATTACTCTGAGTACTACTTGTAAGTCTGACTTCTTGTATTTATTTATTTTTTTAAGAATATCATAGAAAATGTTAAATGTCGCATGGAAATTATGTGTAGAAATTTTGAAGAAAAAAACAATACCTTTATTTTTGCAGGACGAAGAGGGAACAGAATAAGTTACCTGTGCAAAAGGATCAGCATACTCAAATAGCTTGTAATCCTGGAGAGAAGGAGGAGTGGAGTTGCATAGACAAGAGTTTTAAGTGTGAAAAGTTATATACATTGCTTAGAGATACATAGTCATATAGGTCACAGTATGAGAATGGAATAAACTCTAAAATTAGAAGCCTCCTGAGAACTTTTGCAACTTGCAAGCTGTATGTTGGATAGTTACCTCTTGTCTGTCTGCATTTTCATGCAGGTAACATTCATAATAATAATCTAAAAAAAGTTTCTGTTAAGGAATTACTTACTGTAAGCATATGAAAATAATTTCCTACTGTCACCATTCTCCTTTCTTGTTTTCTCTATCATATATTGTACCCTGGGAGCAGTATTGCTTCTAACAAGTGAGGTGGTTATTTGATATACTTTTATTATTATTATTATTATTATTATTTTCAAAACGAAATCTTGTCCTTTTAGAGAAGGTATATGAGTATAATAGTAAATTGTGGCCTGTGATGAAGATAAGTTTCACTGGTGCATTCTTCTCTGATATTCTCTAGTGTACACCAGTTAGCTCGCAGATGTGAAGTTGTATCTGGGTATAGTATAGTAGTAGAGTAGGTTGCTCCAAAAGTAATGCTTCTTATCTGTTTTGATGGAAATTACAAAAGCTACAAGTAGCACAATAGCACTATTTGATAGAAAAAACTCTCAGCTACAAGACACTATTTTTCAGTTTAGTCACCATCATCAACTGATTTACTCAGATGAATTTATTGAGATGATCTTTATTTCATGGTGTCAGAGCTGTGCATGACTTATCAGAATGTGACTTGTATTTCATGCTGATGTCACCACTACTGAAATGCACCACCCGCCACCTCACTGTATTGACATCCACTGTTCAGTCTTCATAATGTTCAGCAAGCATCAGTGAAAGTCAGTTGTGCCATTTTTTCCACTTGAAGGACTTCAATGACATACCTTTGCCTCATGAACATTTCCATGTCAGAAATGACTTTGTCAGATTGCTCCTCTGCTGCCGTCTGTCACATAGCAACAAAATGGAATAGAATATTGGTGGGAATGTTCAATCTCTGCTTCATACCTCCAACATCTGTCTCTTACACTTTGGGCCAACACAACAAAATATGATGTATCTCTTTCAGATCAGAAATGAAGGAAAGAAGGAAAGAAGAAAAGAAGGAAAGAAGAAAGAAGGAAGGGAGGGAGGAAGGAAAGGAGGAAGGAATACTAAAGTACAGAGAATGTTTCATTAATTATCCGCAGTTTAATATGTTATATGAATAGTTCCTGGTGCTTGTAAATCCAGTGCTCTTCCTGTTGTCTTCAATCTAGTAAAATATTAAGCTGTCTTTATCTTAAGCTTAAAGAATGTAGTGTTAATGCTGATCTTTGTTCCACTCTCTTTATGGTACACTTGTGGTCATTTTTCGTTAACATATGTTTATACTTTTCTCATTCTTCACCAGTCTGCAGGTTCACATTGTATATGATTTTATTATGCATCTTGACTTTTAGAGTACTTCAGATCATAGAATAGTAGAATCACAGAACTGAGCTGGAAGGGATGATTTCGATCATAAAGATAACTTAGTCCTAATCCCTGCAATAAACAAGTAAATTACAGCTAGATACAGCATCTCAAAGCCCCATCAAACCTGACTCTGAATGTCTTCAGGGACAGGGCATCCACCACATCTCTGAGCAACCTGTTTCAGTGCTTCATCACTCTTATCATTAAAAACTTTTCCCCTCCTTTAGTTTGAAACCATATTCACTTGTCATATCACATCACATTCTGCTGAAGAGTCTGTCCACTTCTTTCCAGCCTTTCTTTAGATACCGAAAGGCCACTATCAGCTCTCTGGGGGGCCTTCTATTCTCTGGGCAGAACAGCCCCAGCTCTCTTAGTCTGTCCTTGTCAGAGAAGTGTTCATCCTTCAGATCATTTATCTGGGCCTGTTCTGTATGTGCTCCAACAGATCTTAGTTTATCCTGTACTGAGTACTCCACATCTAGACACAGAACTTCAGGTTGAGGTCTTACCAGCACAGAGTAGTGGGGCAGGATCACCTCCCTCAGTCTGCTGGACACACTTATTTTGATGCAGCCCAGGATATGGTTGGCTTTCTGAGCTGCAAGAGTTCATTGCTATCTCATGTCCAGCTTGCCATCAACCAGTACCTCCCAGGTCCTTTTCGCAGGTCGGAATGGCTGTGCTTTATCCTTACATCCCCCAGATTTGTATTGATAGTGAGGGTTGCCACGACCCAGGTGCAAGACTCTGAATCTCAGGAGGTTCTCCTGGACCCACCTCTCTAACCTGTTTAGGTGTTTCTGGATAGCATGGTATGTTAACTGCACAGTTTAGTTTCATCTGAAAATGTGCTGAGAGTGCACCTGATCCCACTGTTTATGTCATTGGTGAAGATGCTAAAGGACACTAGTCCCAGTACACACATGGGGGCACCACTTGTCACTGATGTCCATTTGGACATTGAGCCATTGACAAATACTCTCTGGGTACGACATTGTAACCAGTCCCACACCCAGCTAACAGTCCACCCATTAAGTCCATATCCTTCCAATTTAGGGAGAAAAATGTTATTGAGTGAACATATCAAAGCCCAGATAGATGACATCAGTTGCTCTTCCCTTGTCTACTGATGCAGTTAGTTAATTGTAGAAAGCCACGATATCATCAGACAGGACTTCACCTTAGAGAAGCAATGCTGTTTGTCTTGTATCACCCTCCTCTCTTCCATGAACTTTAGCTATGCTAAAGTAGAGCTTCCAGGATGATCCATTCCATGATTTTACTTGGGAAGATGCTATTGCTACCTGTAAAACCAATTATGTCTGAAGATCTTTAATTGAGTACCATAGTGCTGTGTATAACTGAGGGGTCTCTCATCGCAGGCTTGCCTCTTTCCTGACAGCCCCGTGAGAGATCCTCTTCACCTGCATCTCTACTTCTCATGGTGTGTGCTGATGCACTGGAATTGCATTTCTGTACATATGTCATAGCATTGAGTATATAATAGCTCACTTTGAACAAAATAACCTCTTATTACAACTGTATAAGAGCTGTGGTTGTAATATAAAAAAGTAAGCAAAAGTAAGCAAATTATTGATAACTACCTGTCAGAATAAAATAGCTGTTGAAGTTAAACCAAGCAAAGAAAAAAAATTGCAGGCCTGTTAAAACAGGTTCAGACAGTGCAAGACTCACAGATCTCAGTGCTGAGACTGCAAACACAATTTAAAACTTGTTACTAGAGATACAATGCTAACATTACTGGGCTAATGTATTGCACTGATTTCCATTTCATTCTGTCTCTAAATTAATCTATTTTATATGCATTGCATGGTTTTCAGCATCAGGACTACTGAAATTTCTTGTACTGTTTGGTGTCACTTTTATTAATTATGTACAGCTAGGATATACTCACACAAAACCATGTTAGATATTACTGATTATTTTCTACATAGGAGAGTCAATGTTTTATATTCTGGACAGAGACAACCAGGAAGACAAAACCTCCCTATCAGATCTGTGTTCTGTCAGGGCAAAATAAACAAAGAGAACAGCATGCTACAAAAAATGTATGGATGCCATACACAGATCAGCAATCTTTTCTGTGTGTGCTAAACATATACTGAGAAAAGTAATATGATAGTGGTCTTTCATCATCTCAGAACTGGAAACCGAATGTGTTACGAGAGGTGCAGATAATTCTGTGAGCACTTCTCAATCCCAGTCTCAGATGGGGCAGTGTAGCATAGTGGCATTCAGCCATCATGGGACAGCATCCTCAAGATTGCTTCATTAGCAGTGGATATCAGCTAAAGGGATGATGAGTTTGCCCATGCCTAGTCAGAGCAAGCTTGTTAGGAGCTGCATGTGGTTGTGACAGTTATCTACTTCTCTTTGAGCATTTTTTGCACTGACTCATTTCTGACAGTACATATGTTTCTTAGCTCACCTTTTTCTCACCACACTGAATGTCATAATGTTTCCAAGTAAAGTATTTTTCCAAAAAAAACCCACCTCATTTTGTTAGACATGTGTCCATTTGACTGAGCACAGAGACATCAGGGCTAAACAGGGAAGGGATTTCTTATATTTTTCAATGAATAAACACATATATGTATTTTATAGATTCAGGTATCAAGCCAAAAAAAAGAAAAAATAAAGTTCATTTCTTGTTATTGTATCTCTTTCTTCATGGGTTTCAAGGGAACACCTTTGGTGTATGCTTCATCCCCAGAAAATTCATAAAAATGAGCTTTTATACTTGCCTTGAGATTTCATGGTTTTTATTTCAACACTGATTTTAATCAAATTGATGAGGTATAGCTGAATGTTACATTCTACACTACTAGCTTACTTGCTTATTTTTTAAATGGTGTTAATCCAGCCAGGGTTTTTCATTAAAAATATTACTGTCCTTATAAATCACTTAAAATGCACCATATAATGTTGGAGATTGTTGTTTGTTTTTGTTTTTGTTGTTTTGTTGTTTTCTGGCAATGTGTTTTTACTTCATTTGTTTTTACTTTGCCTTTTTTTTCTTTTTCTAATTTACATTAATAAAAACAAAAATCATTATACGCTTTCAACATTTTTTTTTTTTTTTTTTTTTTTTTTTTTTTTAATTTCCCAGTACTTGCAGCCCTTGGATAACTTGAGAAGAATCTTAAATCTAATTTGTATTCATTATAAACATGTGTAAGATGTTAAAAAAAACCAAACTACTACTTATTAAAAAGACAAAGTTGAAAAACACTACTGGCTGGTGATCAGTGCATGTTGTGAAAATATAAGTTTGGGACCCAGTGCATGGATGTGGTTACTTGCATACCAATATATTTATATTTTAAATAGTTACAGTGGTGCTAATTATAGATCTTGTTTAAACTGTGTGAAATGCTACAGTATCAGGGTGTGACGAACAAGATGAGCTCTAAACTTATTTTATCTGAAAGAGCCTGAACACTGAACTATCTGGTTAATAATGAACAGAAGCCATGGTACAACCTGTGGCACAAGTGCTGTCATTATAAAATCCTTTTTCAGCATTTTTCACTATTTTCATAATTGTGACAGCATCTGCTGATTTTTAAATCTCTTAACTCAGGTTAGTCTCATTAAATACAAAGTTAATATCTATAATGAACTGCACTTGCTGTAGGTACCAATGTTTTAGTAATGGGGGGAATGCAGGGGATGACTTCTTCCAGAAGGTGCAGCTAGTTCCAGCCGACTGCAGCAGTCTCCATTGGACTCTCTGAAGGACACAACTGAGCCCATCAGTGAGCTGGTGGTGCCTCCTCTCCTCTCCTCTCCTCTCCTCTCC
>JAPSGF010000123.1:196927-214028 GCA_035772895.1 Perdix hodgsoniae | reverse complement strand
TCCCCTCGCCCTGCCCCTCCCCTTACCCATCCCCCTTCCATATCCCCCTTCCCCATTTCCCTTTTTTGGGCCTGTGGAGGTAATTGATAAGTAATTTTCCTGCTTTTATTTTGACACAACTCTCTCAGCCTCTGTCCTGCTGAGGAGGGTAAGTGAGAAAGCAAGTGTCTATGTGAGAGCCTGGCTGCTTGCCAAAACAAACACACCACAGTGATCAATAAGCTACCTGAGTCAGTATGTTCCTTGTAAATTACCCTTGATAATAAAAGCCTCATTTGTTTCAGAGTTTGAATGTTAAAGCAGGAGTAAGCTTTTAATATCCTAAAGTTTACAAAAGTATGTCAGCTGAAACAAATACTGAGGTCAGAAATCTGCTCTAACTGTGTGGTTATTTTTATGATAGTTAAAGCATGGAGGGAGATAAATATCGTAATTCAAATGTGGAAAGAATTCTTGTTGAACAGGTTATAATTTTGGAGTAACCTTTTCAGAGACAGTGAAGTTTTTATAGACTTTTAACTACAAGTAGGTTTTGACATTTATCTTACTTTAATATAAATATATATACAGAGAGAGAGAGAGACAGAGAGAGAGAGAGATCTTACTTTAATAAATATGAAAGCTACTTGCAGAATCCTCAGAGTAACTTACTCTGAGCTGAGTGGTGAGGTCCTGTATCATATAATAGAAGGTTGTCTACAACTTCCTTTATTATGACATCTGTCTTGGACGTGTCTTCTTGGTGTCTTTTTTCCAAAGCTGATATTTAAGATTTCAATGAAATTTTCATCAAGATATCTATATAACAAATATTTCAAAACACAGGTAAAGTAGAGCTTACTTGAAGGTATTGTCTCAGTATTTTCTTTTTCTTTTCCTGGAATCAGTTACCCATAACTGAATACTGCATGATGCCACATCAGTGGCAGTTGATACTCAGCAGTAGATTCTTAAAAGAAATTCATTAAATGCAACTTTGTGTCCACTTCAGAATTAACTTTCATCCTAACTTTATTTCATTTTTTCTTTCTTGATTTGGCTTTTTTATTGATAGAATACATGCGATTGAATTTATTCCATTTTTTCTTCAAAGCTGAAGGCCTGTTTTTCTATGGTACAACCTGTTCCCATTTACTATAGCACATCAGTTTAAGGATTAAATGTCATTCATTTATAGCACCTCCCCCTGGAGACTCTGGAATTCAATAGCTGAGTTCAGATACAAGAGTAGGAACAAATGTACAGAAATAAAATCACAACAGAAGGGACAAGAGATGATCAGCTACCAGTAGATACTCCTTATTCTGACATCAC
The DNA here is from genome assembly GCA_035772895.1 of Perdix hodgsoniae. Lineage (NCBI taxonomy): Eukaryota > Metazoa > Chordata > Aves > Galliformes > Phasianidae > Perdix > Perdix hodgsoniae. Next base: position 212,714 of record JAPSGF010000123.1, on the reverse strand, counting down.
GGTGAAGAGAAGAAAGGTGTTTGTGAAAGGTTTGATAGTGTTTATTATCCCGGTTGTTTATTATGAGGAATTGACCTCTAGCTGGGTAGTTGACACAGAGAAGTATTCAGTAACTATGCAGCTGGTGTTTGCCATATTGATACTTAGTTATTTTCTTCAATTTGCTACATACCCACTATGGAGAGCTCCTCTGACATCTTTCTAAGAAATTTTGTCAAATTGATGCTAGCCAGGATGTTTCAGCTTTTGTACTGCTATTTCTCTATCACTCTATCTTATCCATATAGGAAAAGTATGGTCTTAGGTATTTAAAAAACAGAGTACATGGGTTTTGAAAGTCAACACCACTTTTTGTATAAGCGAATCTGCCTGCATGAAAGAATTTGATACATAATTATAATCAAATTCATATTTGATGAACAAACCATAGGTTTGTAGATGTACACATCTGTGTACATCTTTTGTCCAGTGTATGTGACATGTTCCTAATACAAATATGCAGTATTGGAATGTCATCTAGTTTGAGTCAAGGTCAGAGGTATTTCTATGATGCTTGCCACTGGAAGCAAAAGTATGTAAGTTGTTCATGAATAATTTAAAACAACTTAGAAATATTGTGATCTTGTTCGCTTGTTCGACCTCTTACTGTTACTTTAACCACGATTGGTCCATTCAGGACAATGCAACAAGGATACTTAAGTCAGAACTAGACATGGGGTTAAAATGTGTACAGATTTATTTGAATACTTTTTTTACTCCTGAAACATTATGCAGACAATATTTCCACTTTCAGCTTGCCTCTCTTTTTTATGTCTGGTACGTTAATGTTGATTTGATGCAGAAAGATCTGTAGAACTGATTTGCTTCAATAGCTGATTTACAGGAAGAAGAAATAGGTGAGGGAATCAAGCTTGAAGTAGAAAATATATTCTTTTCAGTAAAAGAGGAAACAGCAAAAGAGTAAAAGCTTGTGAAAACCTTGGCATGAGCTGTTACTGCAATAATGTAACTTCTGTAAAAAGATCAAAATTTTTAACAAGAAATTTTACTAAGAACAATATCTTACAATGCTGATTATTTAAAAAAAAAACTATAAGAATTACATAGTTCTTGTTTTACTTCATTCACTACTAAAGTTATAATTTTCAGTAAGAATGTTGGAAACTCCCTATTTTGGGAGGGAGAAGGAAGAGTGTTTACTCTGGGGAATGACTGTTTACATGGGTGGATAGTGATAGGACAAAAAGGAATGGTTTTACACAAAGATTGGGGAAGTTTAGGTTGGATATTAGGAGGAAGTTTTCCACACAGAGGGTGTTGACACGCTGGAACAGGTTACTCAAGGAAGTTGTGGATGTCCCATCCCTGGACGCATTCAAGGCAGGCTGGATGTGTGTCTGGGCAGGCTGTTCTAGTGGTTGACAAACCTGCACATAGCAAGGGAGTTGAAACTAGGTCATCATTATGGTCCTTTTCAACACACCCTAATCTATGATTATGCTGTTTTGACATTCAGATTGTTCAGTTTTGTGAAATTCAGGAATAATCCAGAATTTCTAGACTAAGACTCAGGTAACTCATCAGTTCTTTTTATTAGATTTGTCAATCAGTTTGTCTTAGAAAAGTATACAAAACACAGACTCCAAGCCTGTGTTTGGAAGAAATAGTGGTTTGTTTTAACTCAGTTTCTTTCAGATTTATCTGTTAAATAACCTCATGATCAGTGCTGGATTTTTACTTTGTTCTTTTTACAAAAAAATCTTTAAAATTAATGGGACTGTGTGGCCACTATTAATATTCTTGCTGTGATCTGTGCTCAGCTTTTGTTTTGTTTTCTCTTGAACTTTGGGGAATGAACAATGAAATGTTCTTATAGAACTCTCAAATAGTATCTCTAATTAAACTTGCATGATATTATTATTTTATCCCTTCAACACCTGAATTATATTTTGCAGAACTTTTATCATGCTGATCTTTTCAGCAACTTTCCACAGTCTTCATTTAGGTGAATGCATACTCTATTTGTTGTTTGCTTTTCAGATATCAAGGCAAGTTTTTTTGACATAGAATGTAGAAGAATTCACTAAATAAAGAAATGCTTGGAAAGATATGTGCTTTATACTCTAACAGAGTTTAATAGCTTTTATTGCTTTTCCATTTTTGTTTCCTTCAAATTTATGTGAAAATATTTTACTTTATATTTATGATTAAAAAAAAACACCTCCAAGTTTATATTATTATTTCTTAATTTTAAAACTATTAAAACTTACTAGAGTAAGTAAGTAATAAGTTAAAAAATTAAACAGTAAGAAGTTAAAAATCTACCCATATTTTATATACTTTATATATTTAAAAAAAAATGATTATGTTACCTTTTTTAAAAATTTTGTTCGGATTCTTTAAAATGTCATCTGTTGTCATGTTACTTGACAGAAAACTTCTACAAGAATGAGCAGTGAGCTCTGTGAAGTAAAGTTTACTGATGACAAATAAACGTAGCTTGAACAACTTTGGTCATAAACACCAAATAGGTTTATAGCTTAAGGTAGAGATTGATAAATGGAATATGCTAAATAAAATCCTGAATAGGACAAATTGCTCAATATCTCTAGGCTATCTGTGAAACAGAAAATTTAAAGATTCATACCTTTATGCATTAGCCTGTGGAGACAATTTCACTTCTGAAATGCTTCAAGAGCATTTGAGTATAATGGGCTTTGTACTGCCTGCCTTGGATGTACCCTGTAGAGAGCACTGAGCCCATTCAGCTTGAACTCCATTTTATCTAGCTCTTATCCATTAATTTTATCCTGACCTTGGGCATAAAAAATATGCACTTTTTATGCTCTATTCTTTGTGTGGACAAAGAGGAATAGCATTACCCATCGATCACCATTATGAACAATACAGCTTAAAACAAACACAGGTCACATACAGATATGTTAAGAGAAGATTTGTATTGATTTCACCACAGTGCTGAGTTAAAAGGAAAAAGCCTACCGTATAAATCGTGAAAAGAGATTTGAAAAATAACAGTTGCTCTGAAGTGAACTGAGGAACTTTCCTTCATGGTTATTATTGGTTAAAAAAAAAAAAAAAGTACTGTAATTTCTTTCTTTTATTAATATCTTCTTAATGTATTTATAGCCATACCTTACATTCAGCAGCATACTATAGACACAGTATCCGTTTAACTGCTTAATTCTTTCTTGTTGGAAGTGTTTGTTGTTGTTAAAATGTTATTCTGATTCTATCCATTAATTTGTATTTAGTTCTAGAACTGAAATATTTAAACTATACTTTTAGCTGCAGTCATTTCTATTTGTTTTGTAACTCAAATTAACTAGCAGAATGCTGCTTTTCAGTACAGCAAAACTGTATGTCTCGTTAGGGTATATAACACATAAATGCTAACTTGAATGTATCATGGTATATATATACCTGAACAATAATATCCTTATAGACAAATATAAATTCATTATTTTTTAATTATTTGTCCACCTCCAACTCATCTAAATTGACTTCATTATGGATTCACATTCTGCTGCTGTGTATAGTGGTGTTCGTAGGAGAGTTTTCACTTAAAATCATATTGACTAAAGGAATAAGGCAAGGAAGAACTTTCATGCACTGTCCCAAAGTAAATACAAACTGGAAAAAGAAAAAAAAAGGGGGGGGGGGGAACATAGGACCTACAGTTCTGAAACAGTCTTACTAGGAGTAAACACAAAAGTCCTTAACTACTTGGAGCTGGAGTTGGAACAATTTGTGATAAGAGCTTAATGGACTTTTTGCTTAAGTGAGAACCTGGATAATCCAAAAGAGTTGTTCCATCACTGCCTTCCTTTGCAAACTCCAAGTACACTGTTCACATCTCTAATACATTTTCCTACTTAAAACTCTGAGGAGATCTAAAGTTGAACAGGCCATCCCCCGCTTCATAGGATTTGCACCTTTTTGCAGTTTCTGACTTGGGGCTCTGTGTTACTGATAAAGAGGTAGAGAGGCATGATCTTGCATTCATTTTCAAGCAGATCCTATGAGGACTTTAAAAGAAACTCTGCTTCCATAAGGACACGTGTCCATCTCCTATACACCTAGAGGCAAATTGCAAAACTAATACTCTGTCATAGAAGTATTGATGGAAGCTGTCTGAACTGTCAGGGTGAGAAAAACACTTCCCTGAATTGTTCAATAACTACTTTTTTTTCCTAGATAGAGTGTGTACTAGCTTAGTTTAGCTGCTAGTCCCCTATCAGTTTTTATGCTTCACTTACTCTGTCTACCCTTCCCAGAGGTCTGTTTCTTGGAATTCAAGTCAACTTTTTTGAAAGAGCATAGCGCCACAAGATATGAAGTTGCATTTCACAGGTTCATTCACACTTTCCTCCAGTTACTGCTGAATGTTTCTACTCTAGCTAGAACCATAATGGTAAACGAATAAACATAGTAACTTCTAGGCAAACTCTCTTAGTTATGTTCAGTAAACTTAAAAATAAATTGTTTAATCCACATTTTGTCAATAATATATTTAAAGGAAAAAGAAAAAAAAAAAATAAAAATCCGTTATGACTTACAGCCTGATCAGTGGTGCTTTATGTTTGCAGTTGCTTTCCCTTCTTCATTTTTTGTATTTCTGTAGTCTGAATTTCAGGGAGTAAAATAACAGCTAATTTATGTGTCTGCATTTGACAAGTTCCCAATAACTTGCAAATAAATGTTCATCTCCTGTCTGTTCTGACTGACAGCCTAGAAATAACCTTTTAAATTGTGTCGGATTCTCATATCTCTATTTGAAAGGTAAACTTAAACAGTTTTCATGGCAATGTGAATGAAGTCTTGAATCTAATAAATCAGCTGTTTTGGTCATTGTAGTAAGCTTTTGTCTAAGAAAGTGCATGATTTTATTTCTGAACACTAATAGCTGACTGAAAAATGTTGTAGATGTCCATTTACTTCGGGGCATTTGATACCTCAAAGTAATTTATTTACCAAAATAGACCTCACTATTTTCTTATTATATATTTAGTCATTATTTTGCCTTTTCTCCACTGTGGAATGAATGACAATATTCCATTGTCACAAGCAGCAGTAAGGTTTTTTTTAAAAAGTAAAAAGTAGTGGATTCAAAAACCCTGAGGAGAAGAATATGATTTCATCAGCTGTCATATATTTATTCATTACCCCAATATCCCAATCAAGAAATATTATAGTTGTATTATAATAGCTTTCTGTGTTTCCAGTAAAGATTGAATCACTGGCATGCCTTACACTCTACGTGCTCATAAAATGATGCTCTACTTGCAAGAAAGACTTTACAGTAGAACCAATAAAAGCTACTAGAGAAAATGTGTCTGTTTATCTATCAATCTAACATACTCACTGCACATAAACACTCTGTCCCATGGCCCAGAAAGTATATCATCAAGAATTGATGTAATAAGCTGTTTCTTGCTTCTACCCATTACTGAGTTGATCCTGTCGCTACTGGAGTACTAATAGCATAATGCCAAAATAATACCAGCAACTTAACATAAAAGTTAGTAAATCCAGAAACTGAGAAATTAAATTCATAATGAACTTTAAACATATGTATTAAGGAAAATATAAATATACTTTGTGACCTGATTTTTTTGTTTTAGCTGAAATTTGCCCTTTTCTTCTGCTAGAAAATCTTTTACACATTCAATACAAAATGCAATTGAGTAGTACAAAATCTCACATGTGAAAATTAGTTTGTTAAAATTTTTATGTGAATATGTAATTAAGCATAGGGTCAATCTGGGCATAGATAGAGCTTTTATGTGTTTTAGATTGTGAATAACAGAATACTTAATTTTCATTGTGGTTGACAAGGCATTCTGATTTAATTGTAGTCTTTTATTTGAAACATCATTTTTTTCTGTATTTTATCTTTCGTTGTAGCCAGTAGCCTGAGAATGTCTCATCGTCTCTTAAAGGAATTGATTGTAAAATACAGTATACAGTTAGATTTCATAGCATTTTCAAGCTTAAAAATTAGGATGAGCTATTTTGAGTGCTGATTTCAGCTTTAACCATGGTAAGTTTGAAATCAGAATGTGCATGAAAATAATCATACACTGAAATGCATTGATTCAGGACAAATTCACAAAGCTGTATAAAGAATCTATAGAGCAAGAATGATATCAATAATTGGAGATGAAAATAATTTTCTAGTAAATATATGATCAAAGAGATTAAATTTGCTGAACTGACTGTAAAATGTGCACAGTCTGATCATTGCACAGAAGTTGTCAACAATTTTAATATCTTTGAAATATTCTGATATTATAATACTGGAGATATATTTCCTATTTAGTTTTATGGTGTATGGCATAATAAAAGAAACTAGTCCACTAGTAAAATTAAAATTGCTTTCAAAGTCTGCATAAGCATAGGGTTTTTTTGCTTTGTCTTGGTTTAGTTTGCTTTTGGAAGGTATAGAAACACAGCCTTGGTGTTTGGTAGAGAGCCTTTCTTGGAATATGTTTTATTTTACTCATATGTGTGGGGAGAAAAAGATTATATTGACATAAATCACAACAAATCTTTCAGCATTAAAGCTGAAGACCTGACCTTTAGAGGCCTTAGAACTTCAATTCATAAAATATTTAAAGAAATAACTTCTAAAGCAAGAATCCTGTTCTGGAGAATATAGAAATGTGTTAATCAAAAAAACTTGAACTGGTTAAGCATTTTACAGTTACTCTGTAAAATTCATATCCTTCACCAACAGAAGTGTCTTTCCTTCCCCTGGCAGGAATGCAAATAGTCGTTAGTCTAGACAGACCACACGATAAATGTTCCTCACTTCAGTGATGAGTTGAAACTGGGAACAACAGACTGAATTTCTCGTATAAATTCTTCTGGCAACCAGCTGGAATTGTTACCCCTAAAATATCTATGTAACAAAGCTTGTAGTAAACTTGACAGTGTGAGTTCCTGGAACACATTTTCTAAAATATCTAGGAAATGAAAATCCTACTGATGACATTTCCTTATTTTAACATGGTGTACAACAGAGTTAATTAGCAAGAACAGTTGATGATTTTAAGAAGATGAACAACATGAACTCTTGAATCTCACAGGAAGCACAACACATTTCAGTGTTTATTTCTCATTTGCAATGATTTATATGTTGGTTTCTGTATCTTGGTAGCAAGTGAGATCTTCAGCTCTTCAGCTGTTTTGAATAAGAAGGAGGTACTGACTTCATTATTTGAGAGAAAAACCTGGATAGAGCACATTTATTTCATGATTATTAACAATAATTAAAGAGAGAACATGGATTTTTTTCTCAATTTTGATAGACTGTACTATGAAAATGAGCTGCAGAACTATTTGCTAGATTCTGAATGATTCTTTGCTGTACAAGAACTGATATACAAAATCTGTATTTGTTCTACATAATTTAATCAACCAAATTTTTAAACATCTCAGTCCTTGATTCATTATCAGCAGTTTGTTTATTAAATTAGTAATGGCTTATAGATGTTTCTAGATGTTGGTCTTTAAAATGGTCCTGTATAATAGGCCTACAGTACTCCTTGCAAATTCTATAGGATTCTATAGTTTTATTTAAACATCTCCTTATGATGTTCATTTCTGAGTTAAATTCACAAAGAGTAGTCTGTGCTTGAAAATATTCAAACAACTTTTTTTTATATTTTATGTTTTACATTTCCCCCAAGGTGTAATACTAATATGGAATAAACATGAAGCAAATTAAGAAATAATTATAGAAATCCTAGAATGAGACTTAAGAATTTTAAAATTCTGTGTCTATATGATCATCATTTACACCAAAATGAAGTTTGTCTGCTTAGTATTTGGTATACATTAGTATTAATAAAGAATTGGAACCCAGCTATTGCTGTTCATGTTTTATTACTACCTAGAATTTCTCTTTTTAAAAAAGTAGGGGAAAAAAAACACAGTAAAGTATGTTTGTACTCAATTTGGGAAGCATGAGATGACTTAACATCTGTGAAATGATTATGCTTATACTGCATTCAGTTCTCATAAATAAAAACAAAAACAACAACAACAACAAAAAAAACCAAACTTGTTTTTCATTTTTAAATGCCTCACACATTTAAATTTTTGAGTTTGCATGCAGATGTCATCATTAGGGTAGTCTGAGTTGAGCACAAGTATTTTTCATGCATAGTCATCTTGCAGATGTTGCATTATTATTAGCTCTTTACTCAGAGTACATGTTTCTAATTCTTCTAACATTTCTATTCACAATATTTTACTGTTTACTTTACAGCAAGTTTGCACACTATTATCTATTTTTCCTGAAATATAGTAAGAGAATTAATATGCCTCACACGTAATGCACATGAAGAACATTTTACAGAAAGGCTTTTGGTTCTAATAACCAAATTTAGTATTCACTGCTGTAAACAGGGAGTTTGGCTGACATTTAAAGTCACACCACAACTGAGAGAGCTGTCATCATGGCAATAAAAGGGTTCAATCCTCAAAAGAACTTCATAATCCTCAGTAAAATTGTCCTGAATCTCCTGTTCCCCTGATACTAGGCACAGACAGTACACGTGCTCAGAGTAAGCCCTTCTCTGCAGTATGCTATTAAAAGGTACGTACTAGCACCATGGAAAGTGTACTGCCCTGGCATGGTAGCTTTTAGAAGCTAAAAAACTTTGGAGCCACCAGAGATCTAGTCTGATAATTAAAGTTGAAAGAAGCAGCAAGTTCAAGAGAAATGTTTATAGACCAACAGAAAAGGGATGATGAGTTTATTTTGCAACTGAAACAAAATAATATTTAAAATTCCCATTTCTGCTTTGGGGAGATTGACAAGTATTTGTAACTCTCCAGAGAGACAGTTTTGAACAGAAGACTAAACAGTGACTGAAAGGCTTCACTGCTGAAAGCATATTGCAGGGAAAGGAAGAAAGAAAAAAAACTCTGAAAGGTAGTTATCTCCAGAGTAAAAATACCAAAAAGACTAAACCATAAAACTCAGATAAATATCTTCTAAGAATCTTGTAGAAAAAAGCTTCTGTCATAAAAATGAGTGGTTACACTACCGTGGAGAGAACTCTTGAAGGATAAAACGGAAACTTATGATAATAAATTTATGCACAGGTGGAACAGAAATCACTTAGAACACTAAGGGCATAGTAAAATAAAATCAATTTAAAATGAACATTTTAGTTCTAACTGAATAATTAGTATTAGTACAGGCTTTTTTCAATTTATAGAGCATTAAAGTTTCTTAATGGGTTTTTAGGAACAACCGCAGTACTGTTTTCATGTGTTAAAATTATTATTATGGGCTTTATAGCATTTATTCTTTTGATGCAGTCCTGTAACTCCTACTATATTAGCATTATATGTGCACCATGAGAAGAATAGAAGCACTGTGTGTTTTACTGTAAAAATTATTAAACTAACACCTCACTCTGACTGAGAAAGTTGTTTATTTTTCAAAAACTTTTAGCTGTGAACTTTCAATCTTATAAACTCTCAGTAACAAAGGTAGACCAACTAATGTATAGCTGCTGAAGTGAATAGCTAATCACCCCATTTAGCTAATGCTAAAGCAGACAGACTTTAGTATGTGCTAGAAGCTCAGCACCATTTGTCTAGGTGTAGTATTGTGAGGTATATAAAAAAAAAGTTACTAATAATTGATAAAATCTCAGGACACTTCTTTACATGTGTGCATGTTAGCAAGTCATCAATGCCTAAGTATCAACTCAAAAAATTATTTTGATTCTTTCCTGTTGGTCTTCTAGTGACTAGTTTTCAGTTATGCTTGAATGAAACAGCTACTTGTATAGGCCTTAAGAATTGATCATTACACATTATTGCTTTTCCACATGGGGGGTTATGAAGCAGCAGTGTGTAGTTTAAATGCCAATAAAAGTGGCTTCAGAGCTGTGGGATGACTGCTGCAGGAAATGAGAGCACAGGTCATCTTCTCTTTTCTGCTCCCTGTAGTAGCCAATGACACTGAAAGAAACAGGGAGATCCAGTCTATAAGAACTTGGCTTCATGGCTTGTGATGCTATCAGAAACTTTTTTTTTTTTTTTTTTTTAAATAATAGAATGGTATGCGTAGCATCAGGCTTACAGATGCTAGGTGGCTTCTAACTCTCTCAAAAGGGGAAGAAGGCTCTTGGGGAAAGACTAGCAGGAACTGCAAAGGAAAAAAATGAAAATATTGATAAGTTATTTTCTCTTGCTCTGTAAAACGATAGGGATTTTTAAACTCAAAATTCAATATAATGTTTTCCTCAAAGCTCTTGATGGTGCTCTTTCATAGTAGCTTTTTTGTGGTTTCTGACGGCAAAATGAGATGTTAAGGTGGGTCTTCATGGATAAGAAATTTATGGTCTTGTTAATTACAGGCCCACGATCAGTTCCTGTAATAGTATTTAGGCACAGCTGTTTCATACTAAAGGTTAAAAATCATCTTCCTCAAAAAAAAATTAATGCATCAGCTTAAGTAGCTCAGACAAAATTTTTTTCCCCTGGGAGTGTAGTATGTAGAGCAAAGACACACTCATACATACAAGATATATCTATATATCTTTATAATGTATGTAAAATACATTAGGTAAGATATTTTCTTCATGTGTTGAGTGAGCAACAGGTTACTCAAAATTCAAACCCAACCATCACTGCTTTTTAAAATCACTATGTCTATTACTTTTGTAGCTAGTACTCAAAGCAGACTGTGTTATAGCCCTTTTTCAAAGTAATACACTTTAATACAGTCAGTTAATGAAATTAATAAAATAAAAGCCAAAGGATGCACACATTGATTTTTTAAGTCTTTCCAAAGTACAATAAAATACTGGAATTATGATATGCTGTCATAGGATTTATTGCTATATATTTTTTTAGCTACAGAAATTATTTCTCTGATAGTTTAACATGTGATATGTCCTCCACTACTTCAAAAGGTTGCATGCATGCCTTCCTCTTTATGGATGGCTCTCCTCTTCGTGCTTTCTCCACCCTGCAGGAAAATTAGTTTCAATCCTGTAAAAGGATTCAATTCTGTAAAAGGAATGAGTTTTGTATTTTGTTTTAAATAGGGATGACAGCTGTTATTGCTAATAAATAAAAAGATAAACAATTCCATTGCTGAAATCAGACACATCCCTAGTACTCTCAGTCAAGTGTTTGTGTTGCCTCTATGGAGTAATGTCACTCACTGACAAATTCTCATCTTTGTATTTATTATTTCATGTTTTCTTCATATGCACTTTCTTTGTACAACTTACCATGTGTCAAGCATGTCCACATGGATTTGGCGCAGTTTTCCTTGTGCTTACACGGATTTTTATATTTAATTAACACACAAAATGCTAAGTTAAGCTTAGGCTGTTTAAGAGCAGGAACTGGCTCTCTACACCTCCTTCACTGATGTAGATGAAAGTTGGTGATAAAATTCTGCTGAAAGATAACTAAATTGAAAGATTAGCTTACTTATACTCTACCTTAAATTGATGTAATGTTAAGCAAACATTCACAAAAGACATTTTCGTGATTTGTCATGCATGATTTGGAGATGCTCACTGTAACTGCAGATTTTAATAAATACCATTTTACACTTCCATTCACAAATCATGTTATTGTCTTTTTTAGAGTTAACACTAAACTTGGCAAATCTCATGCCAAGTCAAAAGGAAATTCATGTGTACACTTTCCCTTTCTTCTGGGCCTATCATCTCCTGTTAGCAGAGCCTTCCTTCATATTAGAAAGATGAGGAGTGAAACATAAGGCACACCCACAGCCTCCACAGATAGATCATCAGGGAACGACTTCACCATCCACCCATAAAGGAACTTCTTTTCAGTCCCCCACTGAAGATCTGTGTAGGTTCTGTACTAAATATAGAAAAACTGTGAGTAGCTTGAGCAAGCACCATTGTGTTTTTTGTTTTTTGTTTTTCTTTGTTGTTGTTGTTTTGTTTGTTTGTTGTTTGTTTTTTTGTTTTAGTGCTCAGTAATAGATTTCAAGGGATATCCTCTTCAAATAATTATTCAGTGCTCACGGTCTGTTCTAAAGATATATCTGTTTTTTTCTCATCCTTTTCTATAGTGATAACACTTTTATTGTTTCTTGTTCATGTTTGCTCTTTATTGAAATACTGATATAACATCTAAATTGATACACTTGTCTGGGTACACTGGTGTGTTATGCACCACAATAAAATTTGGAAAGAAGAGTCCCTAGCTTGAATAATATACTGTTTAATTCACAGAACAAAACTGTGTTTATTGTACTGACCAAAGGATCTTCAGGAAATCCTGAAGGATAAAATTCCTTCAGCATTATTCCTTCTTCCTTTTCTCTAAAGGACCATACTTCAGGCTTTCTGGGACACCTTTCTCTCCACTTAAAAAAAAAATCCTTCTTTTTTCTAAATGTTAACTCTGAAGCTAATCTAGAAATGTAGGAAATAAAATCATAGAATGGAACCATAGAATATTCCAAGAATATCCACACAGCACCACCTGAACTTCAAACCCTGAAAGAATTGTCCAAATGCTTCTTGAACTCCAGCATCTTAGTACTGTGATTGTGGTTAGCCTATTCCAGTCTGGAGAACATTTTCCTGATATCTAGCCATGAACCCTAACAAGCCTTCATGCCCTGATGTCCTTCTTATGTTGTGTGCCCTGAACAGCACAAAGTGTTCAAGGTGAGGCGGATATGCTTTCTAGCTTTTTATTCCAGAGTCAGTGCATATATCCAGGAATGTCCCATCTGGGGCGTAGATCTTCACTTGTTAAACTCCATGTGGCTGGTGACTACCCAGGCCTTCCATTTGTCAAGATATCTCTGTAAGTCCTCTCTATCCTCAAGAGCCAAACAACTCCTCTTAATTTAATATCACTTGCAAATTTATTGTGTATTCAAGTCTTTCATGTAGGTCATTTGTAAAAAGACTGAAGAGAATTGGATACCTGATGAAGCCATACTAGTAGTTGGCCACCAGTAATGAAATCCCATTTACTATAAATCTTTGACCCAATCAGACATTTGTTTACTCATTGCATTACTTGTTTATCTAGCTGTGCACTGGACATTTTGTCCAGGAAGTTACTGGACACAAAGGTATTGTGAAAAATACTATTTAAACGTTTTCTGAGACCCAGAGAGATTATTGCTTTTATAATATACAGTATTATTTGTGTATTTATTATTTCTTAATACACATTATTTTTAAGATATATATAGTGTATATGTCTGTACTATAATATATAGTCTTATTTATATAGCACAGAAATATGTAGTATTACAATATTATTCTCATATGAAAACAGTTCTAAGCACAGATTATGGTTTCTCCTATAAGTTCAGTTGTGAGGTCCCTAAATCTTACAGCTGTGAAATTAATGCAGTTAGTATCATTTACACTTGCCAGCTTCAGATGTGGAGCATGTAGAATGCATTAAAAATCATTAAGTAAAATTATAGTATAGAAGAAACAACGGGCATTTGGCAGTGATTCTTGAATTCCCTGCATTTTTTTAGGACACAACCTTTTTTATTTCACTTTCCAGATATCCAGATAGCTCAGCCACGGCCAGAGTTTGTATATGATATTCAGATGATATATTGTTCTGTAAGCTGTGACAATGTCCACGTGCAAATGTGAGAATAACTGCTTTTTTTAAGCTCTTTTATTTTGTTTTGTTTTAATGAGTGATGATTCTTTGAGTGTTGGTTCTAGGTTGTTGCTATTTCATTATTAAAAAAGACTTGTTCCCATCAGTGGGACTGGTCACTTTGGGAAAATGTTTGTTATTCACACCTTAAATTTTGCAGACTTTGAGGACTGATAAGAGAAGGTACAAATACTTCTTCCATTTTCATATCCTTATGAAAATATCTGATTTCAGTGTGCTTATTTGTTAAAACAGAGAACTTACTTTACTTCTGGCTAAATTCTACTAACTGTTAAGTGACTTAATTCAATGTGAAATTCCTGGTTCAACATTAGTATAAATGATAATTCAGGATCTATGTTTTGTTATGCAGACATTACTTCTCAATTTGCAGAGTAACTGCATCGACCTACTGAACTTTTTTTTTTACTTTCTTTTTTTTTCATCAAAAATTGTTTGTGGATCTTGATGATGAAGAATATATAAAAATGTATGCATGGCAGCTAGTAATTCATTGTTAGTGAGTTTCTGATCATCTTATTGGTCTTTTTCCTTTTCCTGCATGGTATAATAGCTTAAAATGTAACATAAATCAAAACTGTTATCTACTTACATTATTGCAGTGTAGTCATTACCTGATTTTACTGACTTAGAGCAGTACTATGTAAAAGTAGCTGTCTACAACAGCTTTCAAAAAAGAACTCTAGGAGAAGTAGTAGTTCTATATTCGTAAATTTTGTTTCAGCAAAATATACTTTGTGAAATATTTCCCTAAGAATAATGTTTAGTAATTGACAGTTTTCTTATTTGTTATATCTTTTCAATCCAACTTAGTCTTTTATACTAATAAGCTTTTTTGTTTCTATTGTTTTAATTTATTCATTTGCATAGTTCTTCGGTAATAGCAGAGAATATCAACTTTGCTGCAAAATGTTTATTTCAGTCCCTCCTCCACTTTATTTGATTTTACTGTTTTCAGACCCACTTTCAGTTAAGTTGTAGGAAGAATGATTTTGAATAATATGGTTGTGATGTCAAAACAGAGCAAATTATATGCTGCTGCCATCTGGAATACTGAATATAAAAGCTTTATTTACACTGTTCTTTGAAATAATAAACTTTATTGCAGCAGTTTATCTTCAGTATCTATAGCGCATTCTGGGAATACTCCATGTGTGCCTTTTTAATTCTACGAGCTATAGAATGACAAGATTTTGCTAGTGGCAAAGCCTTCAATGAATCTTGAAATAGATTTTTTTTCCTAAACAGAATGGAGAACAACCTTCCATTTCCACAAAGAGAATAATTGGTTCACATGGGGCCATGTTTCTTTTTATGAGACACAATGAAATGCTTTAAGTATATATCTTAGTAAGGCAAATTACACAGATTAAACTGCAGGTTAATTCCTGGTCTGTCTATGGGGCAAACAGCTAATGTGGAAGAAAATACTCAACGTTTATGTTTCATATTGACTATCCAGTCTTGGAACTTGCTGCTACTACCTCTATACTCCATAATCCACATCTAATATCAACAAACTGTGTTTTGGGTATTTCTGTTTTGCACTTAATATCAATAACATAGTAATTTTGTCTTAATGTTCCATATATGAGAAATTTATTCTGTCTTTCTTGTTAAATCACAATGTTGATTGTTAAAGAGATTCAGCAAGTTAGCGTTTTAAAGAATTTAGTACTTTAAGGCCTGATCCATTTCTATAAACAGCCACTTTTTCCATCAAGGAAATGATCTAAAAGTTTGCTGAGTTAAAAGTAGTCAAAATGTAAATACGATGTCATGAGCAGTGGATGAAAATAGCATTCTCTTATATTAACCATGTTGGTAGATTTATTATGAAGAGTGAAATCCACTGAATTAGATTTGATTCTTCTTCTTTGTTTGGATCCTTCTTTTATATATATGTAAATTTTACAGCAAACATGCTTCTAAACATGCTGAAATCTTATTGAAGATTTGTAACATTTGAAAATGAAAAACTGGAATAGCATTTTTTTGTTTGTTTCTTTGTTCAGGAGTTAAAAGTTATAGCTAAAGACAGAAATATAAAAGAATTGTCCAAACAAAGAAGAAGAATCAAATCTAA